>SKCR01000442.1:0-29080 GCA_019454045.1 Zanthoxylum bungeanum | reverse complement strand
TTATAAGAGATTCGTAGAGAATTTCTCCAGAATAGCTGCTCCATTAACATGATTAACTAAGAAAAATGTGAAGTTTGAGTTGTTAGATGCTTGTGAAAAGAGTTTTCAGGAACTCAAATGAAGATTGACTACTGCTCATGCTCTTGCACTGCCAGCGGGATTATGAGGCTTCACAGTGTATTGTGATGCTTCTAGAGTGGGATTGGGATGCATGTTGACGCAGAACGAAAGGGTTATTGCTTATGCTTCCAGAAAACTTAAGTCCTCTGAATAATGTTGGTTTCTAATTAGGTCCCAAGAATGAAATCAAGCAAGAAAAACGCATGAATACAACAAAGGAGAATGGCAGAAACATACTCAAATTGATCGGTTCTTGCAACGCGATGAACACAAGCCTTCAAGCTCCCTCAAAGGTCACGTCAGTAGCTTCCCTTGGCAGTGGACTGCTCGGTTGTGGCTCCTTTTTCTCCTCCAAGATTCGGTCATTGATTACCTCTATTGAAGCTCCAAGCTTCAAGCTTCAAAACGATTCCATGCTCAAGTGTTCACTGCCATATCACCTTAGGAAGACTCAAGTGTGTGCTAGCACTTTGTATTTTGCAACAAAATACACATCTTCTTCTCTTTGATTTTCGGCAGAACCAGAAAAATGAAAAGAAGAAAGAAAATGGCTCCAAGCTGTGAGAGAAGAGGAGGGAAAAGAGAGAAGACCGTGAGTGATGGAGAGAGAAAATGAAAAGTGTATTTGGTTTTATTTTATTTCCAAAATTAATATACCATTTACCTTTTTCAATTTCCAAAAAGTCAAAAGCAAAAACATTAATGCTTTACAGTCAACTCACATCAACTCACATCAATCAATCAATCAATTGTCATATCACTCAAAGTGACTAGCGATTTGATGCTTGATGTGACTAGCGATTTGATGCTTGATGTGACTTGCGTGCCGCACTCGAATTCGAAATTCGAATGCGCTCGCAAACACACTCGGGCTCGGTTTCGCTAATTCTAAATTAACGAATTTTCCTTTGCGTCGTAATTAAACGATTACGCCTAGCGAAATCACTATTCACGTCGCTAACGAATTAATTCTAAATTTATTCGTTCGCCCGAATTAAAATCTAATTTTAATTCCCCGTCGAAATCTAATTTCGTATAATATATCAAATATATTATTTTATCGATTAATTCCAAATTAATCGTTCTCTGTCTTTAATTAATATTTTATCCCAGATAAAATATCTCCGTAATTAATCCCAGATTAATTTTCTCTCCCATCAAATTAATCTCAGATTAATTAAAGTACGAGTTATACATCATCGGTGAATCTTCGGGAAGTGACCCATGAGATCCCTGGATATATTGGCAGTAAATACGGTCATCGGACTATCCGAACACGTAAGTACCTAGTACTACGTTTATACCGATTTACAAGACAAGGTTGGCTTCTAGCAAAGCGCCATGCCTACTCAATTCTCCAGAAATATCCTTATAGGAATATGTGATCTATATCAAGCGTAGTATACCGTAGTATTATGTATGTCGATCCAGTATCTGATGTTCACGTGCTAGGCTTGGGGCTGGAATTGTGTCTGCCCCGTACGAAGCACATATCGGATGTCTAGCAACTAGTCTCTATAATCAGATATACATGACCTAGTCATAATATCCCGATAGCTCGAGCATTTAAGAGAATGAGTTCCGTATCCTATGTGACCATCATCTCCATATGACTGGAGTGATACTTCCATCTTAACATCACACCCAATACACTACGATTCTCAATATACCCAGCATTGGCGTACATAGAACCTGTTAAAGCCCTGGACGACCGAAACCAAAGTATATTGATTGTCGCAAGTATTAGCAGTGCTAGTCTCAGGTTAAGACCAAATACACCTACCCTGATTGCAGACTCCCATAGACACATAGTCATACTACCAATGAGATTCCACAGGGGTCTATCCAGAGCGAAGCTGTTTCCCGTACCATCGGTAAAACACAACCTCCTATTACACTTGCACGAGTATCCTATACCAAAATATTTGAAAACTATGATGTCGTGCTCTCACAACGCGCACAAGTGTAATACTAGTATTTTACGTATTTATCGATGTCCAATCTCGATAATACTCTGACTAGGGATATTTAATGATTAATCCTTCGTGGACTGATAATGTCTCATATCATTCTCAGTCCAGGAACAAATCATAGGGACCTCCTATCATTTATATATCTTGGTTATCTAATCTGACATGATAAGAGTGCATTATCTTTTGTCACATAGTTAATTTGTACAACAACACCGTGATCTGTACAAATAGTGACGCTATTGGTCATAATTGTCCAACAATCTCCCACTTGGCCTATAGCCAGTCACTCAAATGTCTGACACCCGAACCATGTACTGTTGGCTCAAACTGTCGAGAAAAGTTTTTCGTCAGCGGATTTACATGATTATCATCTGATGCGATTTATTCGATCATCACATCGCCACGATGTATGATCCGAACGAATCAAATGAATATCGAAGTGTTTATCTAGATCGTCGATGAGACCATTAATTCTTTAGCCTGTACTGACGCCTAGCTCAACTGCTAACAAAATTATATCTAATCTAATTAGATTTGTTATTGACTCAAATGGCTTCTATTACTGCCTCAGCTGCATCAATAACCCGCATTTGTTGTTTATTTGGTAACAGTATCTTGCTTGGAAGATTTATAGCTCACTGCTCTGTTATACTATTGTATAGTACCTTTGTTACGACTTATAGTCGTTATCATGAAAGCCAAGCTTTCACCGATTATATTATGGGAATATCATTTCCATGAAATGATATATCATTATTACTCAGGACATTCACTGTCAGTGCGCTCCCACTAACCTCCTTATATACACAAGAATTATTTTCGTTTTGATTTAAATCATAAACTATTATGATTACATGAAAACGACAATTCCAAGAACCTAATGCTTGCTTCAATCCAAACATGAATCGAATAACCTGCAAACCTAGTTTGCTTGTTATGGTTCGACAAAACCGTCAGGATGTTGTAAACATCCTCCAAAAGGTTTCCGTTAAGGAAAGCGGTTTTGGCATTCAGCTGCCTCATTTCTTGAATGAAACATGCAGCATTAGCAAGCATTATCCAAACGGATTTACCATGGCAACAGGTAAAAGGTTTCGTTGCAATCAACATAGTGTTGATAACTCTATATTTTTGCTACAAGCCTAGCTTAGTACGATGGTATGTTGCCATCCATGTATGTCTTCCTTGAAGACTTATATAGTACCAATAGGCACAATGCCTTGCGGTACATTAACTAGTATCCAAGCATAGTTGGTATACATGGAATCCATTTCGGACTTTATGGCACTTTGCCATAATAGGGAGTCGATACCTTGTATCAATTCCTTATACGTAGTCAGTTGATATTCCTCAATAAGATAGACATCTTTATTAGGTGAGATCAGAAACCCATACCCCAGGTTGTTTCCTGACTCTCTCCGACCTACGCGGTTCTTGTGTATTCTAAGATTATTGGAATAGTTTCATCCTTGATGAACTATTTGTGTTCCATTAGGACTCGGTGCCAAGAATATTATTACTCCGATTTTCATCGAGTTTTACTATCCTCCCACTTACCACTGCATATAGGTATTCCTCTTAGGAAAACCGCATGGTGAGCAACAATTACATTGTTCTCTCGTGAGTTGTATAATTACTATACTTATGGTATCCCTAGGATAACCTACAATTGGCACTTATCCAATTTGGGTTTTAGTTTGGTATCATCCAAACATATGCCTAGCATACCCAAATATTCAGGAATGAGAAACCTGGTTTCTTTCCCGTTCATATCTAATATTAAGTCTGTCAAACAGATATTTATTTAACATTATTCAAAATAAGTTCTGCACTGTGTAGCGTATCCGTTGAAGGAAATGGTAGCTCAGAGCGACTCATGATTAACCTTACCATGTCCAACAAAATTCGGTCTCTCATTTCGGACACACCGTCAAATTGACTTGTTCCGGGAGGATTCCTCATTAAAGAATACTATACTCTTTCAAGTATGCGAGAAACTCGTTGCTTAAGTATTTTCCATCACGGTCTTACCGTGACAGTTTAATACTTTAGCCGATCTGTTTGTCTATTCGTTTCGAAATTGTGAAAGTTTTCGATTTGTGTTTCAAAAGAAACACATAACCATACGCGATGCCACATCCGTAAAGGTCACGAAATATTCATATCCACATCTAGCCTAGCTAGACATGGGCCCACTTGCTTCACTATGAACTAGGGCTAACAGATCGGTGGCACTGGCACTTTTACCAAGTAAATAGTGTTTTAGGCACTTTGCCCAATAAACTAGATTCGTAGACTTTATTTGATTGGAATCAAATTAGTCATAATACCCACTCTTCAAAAGTGTGGATATACGAGTCTTGTTTAAATTGTGTCCCAGACAACAATGCCACATACAAGTTTCAACATGATCAAATGAGTTTGAGCTATTTGTTTGTCATGTTATACGTGTGAGATTTATTTATATTCTAAATATAAATTCTGTTGTTCACATCTAATGTGTTTATCTCAATATCATCTTTATATAATAAAACACTTTAGTGTTCTAGAATATAAAGGTACATCCGCAATGGATTATACACTGATATAGAGATAATGTTTGTAGTCAAACTAGTTACATTATAACAGTTTCCTAATTTACGTACATACCCAAATGGTAGTTCCTAAACTTAGGTATCTACGATTAAAACAACGACTTTCGTCCCGTTTTCAATTCGCAGATTAATCTCAATAGAAGTCAGTATCATGCTCATAGCAGATTCTGAACATTAGTACATATTTATGTACCACACTAAGTATCTAAAATCCAATTTTAATACTAGTTGTGAACATATATATGACAAACATATTTGAAGTCAGAGCCTTGCCCGTCTTCAGTTCCTTCTTGGGATATGTCCTTTTATCTTCCCAGAAGATTATAATGATATTACCTTTGCCATTTTCACATTCCAGAAGCCTTTGGCCATGCCTTGGCCTTTTGGAATATCGAAGTAAGGTGCGCCTTGTGCTACTTGCTTTATTGCAAACTTTGGCTTTGTCTCCTTGAGTATAGCCATTAACTCTCCAAGAGTTTACTATTGTAATATTTACTTCTAAAATCTAAGTATAGATTTATGAAGATCCTTCAATTTCAATATCATACTTTAAGAATCTAATCCTTAGTTCTGATAAAGAAATTAAGGAGTCAATATGACAAGTATAATGGATTAAGCACTAAAGTTATCATTACATGAATATTCCAAATATCATGTTCCATTTATTTGCTTAACTCCAGGCTTAGGCCTAATATGTTATTTTATCAAATAAAGTAACTTATTAGTTTCCAGGACCATCCTGAAATTTATTCCCAATTTGAAAATTAAATCATTTAAATACATTTTCCCTAGGATTATGTTTTAAATGTCAATCTTTCAATTATATCTTGATTCTAATAGTCCAACTATTTAATCAACGATTTGTGGTACTATATATTATAATGATTATTATAGTCCAACTATACAATCAAATATAATTTAAATTAATTAACTTCAATTATATTGATTACTATAGTCCAACTATAAAATCAACTATAAATGAAATTAATTAATTCAAATATATTGATTACTATAATCCAATTACATAATCAACTATAATACAGACAACCTATTTATTAAAACAACAATTTAAATATTAGTCCAACTAATATTTAATTTAACGACGAAATAATTTGAATGAGCGCGTATGGCAAGTAATTAAACGGATATTGCAAATTCAATTCTTGCCTCCCACTATTTTTCGGCGAGCCTCTAACCCTCTATCGAGTACTCGGGAAACCGTGTTTCCTAGTGGGCTAGGATCCCGTTAAATATCACACAATCTTGACTTTGGCCAATAAATTGTATGATAATTAACTAGGTAGATCTCTAAGATCGATTGGATCCAATCCAATTCCTAGATCCGGTAGGGGGACATCCAAGTCTGAAACATATATCTTATATATGCCAATATATCCAATATATTACCTAACTTTTTTCCTCTGAATCAACTAAGCCTTGGCTTTGGCACAACAAACTTAGTGATCCCAGTTAAGCGCGATCCATTGACCATGGAAAGCTTCGTAATCAATGTAGATGGACAAGAAGTGGTCTTGACTTTGGCCAACAAACCACAACTTGGACAAGACACCGATATGGAACAAAGCCTTCATGATTCAAACACATCCTCGACGGACAAAGGCATTGACTTTGGCCAACAAGCCAATGCCAGTCTTGGATCTTGAGTAAGAATCACTCAATGGAAGGAAAAACGCTTAATATTTAGCGAGGGTTTTTCGCGTGCAAATTGGCAACCAATTTATTATCTTTGTTAAGGTCTCATCATCATACACCCTTAAACATGCATTCTAAAAACATAATAAAGCGCATATGATAAAATAATAATGATATGCAGATGGATACTTTACATATTGATCCTAGATCAAATCTCTCTTTCTCTCTCCCGCTAGCACAAGTATTTCTTCTACCCGTTACACTACACTTCTAAAGAAACCTCATTTACATTGAGGGGAATAGGTGAGAAGAGAATACAAAGAGTATAGAGGTGATAAGGCTGGACACACAGGTCCAATTAATAAATCAAATTTATTACAATTTCTAAAATTGCCCCACCCATCTAATATCCATCCGATATACATTATTCATGCATCGCAACCATGTATTCATAAAAGCATGTTATCAATCAATCTAATCCAATTAATTAATCTGATAATTAGTGATCATCCAATGTTCAAACAACGATTTGATTTTGGTCGAGTCAAACTCGTTTTGTGAATAAGTACTCAAAGTACGAATTCTTGAATTAAATCAAACTACAAAATTAAATCCAATTCAATTTGTATTTAATACTAATTCACTATTTAATTCCAAATTAAATATCACACTTTATTAACGAACCTTTACGACTTAAATTCCAAATTCAATCGTTACGGGTCTCAAAACCCGATTAACATCCAATGTTTGTTTAATTAAAGTCCAATGGGCTTTTAATTAATTTCTTTAAGGTGTGGACTTTTGGTCAACTCGGGTCAAACCCAATAACCAAAATCCAATCCGGGATTTACCCCATAAGCCCAAAAATCAATTTAGGCCCATTAGGCCCAATTAAATAATTAAGGTCCATTAAGTCATAATTGGACTTTATGGATGCGGTTTTGGGCCCAATTGGATCCAACCAAATTGGCCTAAACCTAACTTGGTACAACCAAGCCCAAAAGCCCAATTACAACCTTTAAGGCCCAAATCCAATTTAAACCCAATTAATTAACTTATAAAATTCCAAATTCCATAATTAATTAACCTAAGTGTAATACACAATTAATCACCCAATTAACATTTCTAAAACATCAATTAGCCTAATTATTCATGCACTTTAACATCAAATAGTGTCCAACACAATTCAATCAAAATCAAACCCAATACATTCTTCAAGTGTCTCGGCAATTAGGGTTTTTTACAATCTGATTCGGTTTCAATCCAATTGAATCCACAATCATCATTTCCCAAATCAATTCAACTCATCCAATGAATCAAAATCAAAAAACACCATGAATTTCAAATTTCTCAGAATTCGGCCAAGCCTTTAATTTTGGGGAAAATTGTCCAATTCAAAATTCAATCCAATTAAACCTCAAATCGACATTAACCAATTGTTTTAAGTCATCCAATGATAAAAAAAAAATTACCAAGACATTTAGGGTTCCTTATTTTCGGCCAAGCCAAAGTTTTGGGGAAATTGATCCAATCCAATTTTCTTGAAATTGATCATGCATAACTTCAATTCAACCTCATTCAAGCATACTTAATCAAACAATTTAACCAATTCATGCTCAAATCAAATTTACCCAATTTTAAACCCTAAAAAATTTCATGCTTGATATAAGCTCAAAATATCATTGTTGGTTTCTAATTAGGTCCCAAGAATGAAATCAAGCAAGAAAAACGCATGAATACAACAAAGGAGAATGGCGGAAACATACTCACAATGATCGGTTCTTGCAACGCGATGAAGACAAGCCTTCAAGCTCCCTCAAAGGTCACGGCAGTAGCTTCCCTTGGCAGTGGACTGCTCGGTTGTGGCTCTTTTTGCTCCTCCAAGATTCGGCCATTGATGACCTCCATTGAAGCTCCAAGCTTCAAGCTTCAAAACGATTCCATGCTCAAGTGTTCACTGCCCTATCACCTTAGGAAGACTCAAGTGTGTGCTAGTACTTTGTATTTTGCAACAAAATACACATCATCTTCTCTTTGATTTTCGGCAGAACCAGAAAAATGAAAGGAAGAAAGAAAATGGCTCCAAGCCGTGAGAGAAGAGGAGGGAAAAGAGAGAAGACCCTGAGTGATGCAGAGAGAAAATGAAAAGTGTATTTGGTTTTATTTTATTTTAAAAATTAATAAACCATTTACCTTTTTCAATTTCAAAAAAGTCAAAGGCAAAAACAATTAATGCTTTACAATCAACTCACATCAACTCATATCAATCAATCAATCAATTGTCATATCACTCAAAGTGACAGGTGATTTGACGCTTGATGTGACTAGCGATTTGACGCTTGATGTGACTTGCGTGCCGCACTCGAATTCGAAATGCGAATGCGCTCACAAACACACTCGGGCTCGGGTTCGCTAATTCCAAATTAACGAATTTTCCGTTGCGACGCAATTAAACGATTACGCCTAGCGAAATCACTATTCACGTCGCTAACGAATTAATTCTAAATTAATTCGTTCGCCCGAATTAAAATCTAATTTTAATTCCGCGTCGAAATCGAATTTCGTATAATATATCAAATATATTATTTTATCGATTAATTCCAAATTAATCATTCTCTCTCTTTAATTAATTTTTTATCCCAGATAAAATATCTCCGTAATTAATCCCAGATTAATTTTCTCTCTCAAAAATTAATCCCAGATTAATTAAAGTGCGAATCATACATCATCGGTGAATCTTCGGGTAGTAAATACGGTCATCGGACTATCCGAACACGTAAGTACCTAGTACTACGTTTATACCGATTTACAAGACAAGGTTGGCTTCTAGCAAAGCGCCATGCCTACTCAATTCTCCAGAAATATCCTTATAGGAATATGTGATCTATATCAAGCGTAGTATACCGTAGTATTGTGTATGTCGATCCAGTATCGGATGTTCACGTGCTAGGCCTGGGGCTGGAATTGTGTCTGCCCCGTACGAAGCACATATCAGATGTCTGGCAACTAGTCTCTATAATCGGATATACATGACCTAGTCATAATATCGCGATAGCTCGAGCATTTAAGAGAACGAGTTCCGTACCCTATGTGACCATCATCTCCATATGATTGGAGTGATACTTCCGTCTTAACATCACACCCAATACACTACGATTCTCAATATACCCAGCATTGGCGTACAAAGAACCTATTAAAGCCCTGGACGACCGCAACCAAAGTATATTGATTGTCGCAAGTATTAGCGGTGCAAGTCTCAAGTTAAGACCAAATACACTTACCCTGATTGCAGACTCCCATAGACACATAGTCATACTACCAATGGGATTCCGCAGGGGTCTATCCAGAGCGAAGCTGTTTCCCTTACCATCGGTAAAACACAACCTCCTATTACACTTTCATGAGTATCCTATACCCAAATATATGAGAACTATGCCGTCGTGCCCTCACAACGTGCACAAGTGTAATACTAGTCTTTTACGTATTTATCGATGTCCAATCTCGATAATACTCTGACTAGGGATATTTAATGATTTATCCTTCGTAGACTGATACTGTCTCATATCATTCTCAGTCCAGGAACAAATCACAGGGACCTCCTATCATTTATATATCTTGGTGATCTAATCACAAATGATAAGAGTGCAATCTCCTTTGTCTCATAGTTAATTTGTACAACAACACCGTGATCTGTACAAATAGTGACGCTATGGGTCATAATTGTCCAACAAATAATTATTCCACACATGATTTAGAAATGGCTGTGATAATTTTTGCTCTGAAGATATGGTGGCATTATTTGTATGGTGAAAAGCTTGAAATCTTCACAGATCACAAAATCATTAAATACATGCAGAGCCAAAATGAGCTTAATTTAAAGCAGAGATGATGGATAAAGTTATTGAAAGATTATGATTGTTCCATTCAGTATCATCCCGGTAAAGCTAACATTGTAGCTGATGCCTTAAATAAGAAGTGTATCAGGAGTTTAGCTCATCTGCCAATTGAGAAATGGCGTCCAGCCAATCAGATGAAAAAATGTATACTTTATGGAGTGAGTTTTCAAGTGACAGCTCAAGGAGCATTAATAGCGCAGATACAGGTTCAATCCACCCTCATAGATGAAATCAGAGTTGCACAAGAACCAAATCCTTAAATGCAACATATTAGAAGCAGGTTGCAACAAGGTATGGAAGACGAGTATCATATAGACAATGAAAATCTCATTAAAAAGCAAAATAGAATTGTTGTTCCCCTAGGTCAGGAGTTGAAACACTCATTATAAGAGAAGGCCCACACTTCTTCTTATACCATGCATTCTAGGATCACTAAGATGTATCATTATCTCAAAGATTTTTATTGGTGGAATGGTTTAAAAAGGATGTAGCAAAATTTTTCATAAGGTGCCTCACTTGTCAGCAGGTTAAAGTAGAACATCAGAGACCAGCAAGGAAACTTCAAAGTTTAGATATTCCGGAGTGGAAATTGGAAAAGATCACTATGGATTTTATAGATGGGCTTCCTCGTACTTCAAAGGGGTATGATTCTATATGGGTGATTGTAGATAGATTATATAAATATGCGCATTTCCTTCCAATTAGAACCAGCTACACAGCAGCTCAATATGTAAACTATATCTGGATGAGATAGTGTCGTTGCACGAAGTACTTATCTCAATCATCTTTGATTGAGGCTCTCAATCATTTCAAGAGGCTTTGGGTTCCCAGTTACGCTTTAGTACAACCTTCCACCATTAGACTGATGGTCAGACAAATCAGACTATACAGACTTTAGAAGACATGCTTCAGGTCTGTGTTATTAATTTTGAGGATTATTGGGATCAGCATTTGTCACTTATAGAATTTGCCTATAACAATAGTTATCAGGCAAGTATCCAAATGGCATCATTTGAAGCTTTGTATGGTAGGAAGTGCAGATCCCCTGTTGGATGGTTTGAATTCGGAAAGCAAACGATTCTAGGGCCCGATTTGGTACAAGATGCGGTGAAGAAAGTAAAGCTAATCAGAGAACGGATGAGTACAGCTCAGATTCACCAGAAAAGTTATATAGATAACCAGATGAGGGACTTAGAATTTCAGGTTAGAGATTTTGTGTTCCTAAAAGTATCTCATTTCAAGGGAGTTATGAGGTTCGACAAGAAGGGTAAGCTCAGCCCTAGATACATTGGGCCGTTCCAAATACTTCGGAGAGTTGGTGGGAGAGCTTACGAATTGGTGCTTCCACCCAACATGGATAGAATACACCTAGTTTTTCACATGTCTATGCAGCGGAAGTATCTGTGTGATAAATCTCATGTGTTGGAATCCCAGACAATCTATATCATTCATGACTTATCTTATTTGGAACAACCAATAGCTATAGTGGGTAGAGAGACAAGAAAGCTACGATCTAGATGGATTCCCTTAGTCAAAGTGATTCGGATCTAGTGTTAACGAATGGGCCTAAGTGTACACTAATGGGATTGCCACTTTCTTCAATAAACTAAGCCTAGCCCAAACCAAGGCCCATTAGTATATTTAAATCTTGTAGGCATAAATAAGATTAATACATGTTAGCCCAAATTTAGGCCCAATTTAATTTAAAATCTCTAGAAAAATCTTCTTACTTCTTGAAAATTAAGAAATTGTAAAGGTAACAAAAATTTATAGCTTTTCTTTCCAATTGGGCTTGAGACATTGATTAGCAAATGAGAAGAATTTCATTTCCTCTTTCAAAATTTCCAAGATAACCTAGGATATTTCATCACAAGCTAGCCTGAGGAGAAGAAAAATGGAAGTTTAGAGACTTTACTAGTGAGAAAAGACTTTGAGCAAAGGTAAGAAATATTTGACCCAAATCTTGGAATTTTGAGTATTGAGAAATTAATGTTTGTAATGTGTTGTTGATTGAGAGTAGTGTGATTATTGATGATTGTGTGATAAGAAGTTCAAGTTTGGGAATTTGTTTTAGGTATTTCACTCTAGTTGATGCAATAAGTAAGGATAATGGAATTTGGGGATGTTCGAAACTTAGCAAGGCAGTAAATCAGTGTTTGGAATTGCTTTTGGTTGAATAAGCATGGAAATTGTGAACTTGATGATTGAAGAGGTGAAAAATGGCCCTGGGAATAGTCGAGCGTCGCGATGCCATTGGGCTAGCATCGCGACACGTAACGAGGCAGAACCTCTAATTCAGACCTGATGATTAAGCATCACGACGTTACTGGTCTAGCGTTGCGACGCGTATCAAACCAAAGGCTCTGTTTTGATTATACTTTGTGGGGGGTCACAACGTGTGCCTCCTAGAGTTGTGACACACATGAATATCACTGTAGACACTGCATTTTTGCATAAGCCCAATGATGAGCCTCGTTTCCGACTCACAGATAAATCTCATCTAAAGTCAGTCTTCTGCTAATCAACAGATTCTGCACATTAGTACATATTTATGTACCACATCTAGTATCAAAATCCAATTTTGAAACTAATAGTGAACATGTTTATGACAAACATTCTTGAAGCATGAGCCTTGCCCCTCCTTCACTTCCTTCATGTCTGCTTCCATATGGTAGTCACGCTTCCAGTGACCTCGTTTGCCACAATTTAGGCAGATATCTTGGGATATGTCCTTTGTCTTCCTAGAAGACTGTGATGATTTTGCCTTTGCCCCTTTTAGAAGCTCTGGATCTGCCTCCTTGAGCATAGCCATCAACTCTCCAAGAGTTTACTCTTGGTTCACAATGAACCTGTCCCAACTTTCGGGTAGAGACTATCAGATCAAATCTTTGGCAGTCTCAGCCACGTAGGTAATGCCCATCTAACCTAGTTGATTGATGTCAGCAATCATCTGCGACACCTAGTGCTCGATAGATGTACTCTCTGACATACGCGAGCGAAAAGAGCTTCTTTTGCAATTTGTACTTCTAAGATCTAAGAATAGATCTATGAAGATCTTTAATTTCATCATCATGGTACAATGATCTAATCCTTAATTTTGACAACGAAATTAAAGTGTCATTGCATCAAGTATAATGGATTGAGCACTAAAGTTATCATTACATGAATCTTCCAAAGATCATGTTCTACTATTTGCTCAACTCCGGGCTTAGGCCCGAGATGTAATTCTATCAAATAGAATAACTTCTCAATTCCCAGGACTATCCTGAGGTTCTATTCCAAATCTGAAAATTAAAGCCGCTTAAAGAAATTTTTACCCAGGTTTATGTTTTAAAAGCTAATCTTTCAGTAATCTTGATTTCAATAGTCCAACTATCCAATCAACGATTTCATGTACTATTAATATAATGATTACTATAGTCTAACAATATAATCAACTACAATTTGATTGGTTAAATTCAAATATATTGATTACTATAATCCAATTATATAATCAACTATAATTTGAAGTAGTTTGAATAGAGTCCAACTGTTTAATTAAAACAACAATTAAATATTAGTCCAACTAATATATTTATTAATTAATGATGAAAAATGAAATGAGCGCGTATTAGCAAGTATCTAGACAAAATTCCAAATTTAATACTTGCCTCCCACTATTTTTCGGCGAGCCTCTAACCCTCTGTTGAGTACTCGGGAAACCTTGTTTCTAGTGGGCTAGGTGTTGGACATGATGACCCATAGCGTCACTATTTGCACAGATCATTGTGTTGTTGTAGCAAATTAACTATGTGACAAAGAAATTGCACTCTCATCATTTGTGATTAGATCACCATAGATATATAAATGAAGAGAGGTCCCTATGATTAGTTCCTGGATTGAGATGATATGAGACAGTATCAGTCCACGAAGGATTAATCATTAAATATCCCTAGCCGTAGTATTATCGAGACTGGACATCGATAATGCGGAATAGGCTAGTATTGCACTTGTGCGCGTTTGTGAGCACAACGGCATAGTTCTCATATATATAAGTATTGGATACTTATGCAAGTGCGATAGGAGGTCGTGTTTCACCGATGGTACGGGAAACAGATTCGCTCTGGATAGACCCCTCGGAATCCCATTGGTATTATGACTATGTGTCTATGGGAGGCCGAATCAAGGTAGGTGGTATAGTCTTAACCTGAGACTTACATCGCTAATACTTACGATAATCGATAGACTTTGGTCTTGGTGGTAGGGGACTTTAAACGGGTTCTGAGTACACCACTTCTGGGTTTATCAGAGAGTCGTAGTGTATGGGTGTGATGTCAAGATGGAAGTGTCACTTCAGTCATTTGGAGATGATGTCACGCAGGATACGGTACTAGTGCTCTTGAGTGTTGCGCAACCAATCGGGATATTGTGACCAGGTCATGTATATCCGATTATAGAGACTATGTTACCAGACATCCGATATGTGTTCGGACGGGGCAGACACTTATCCAGCCCCAGCCCTAGCACGTGATTATCCGATACTGGGCCGATATACACAATACTACGGTATACTACGCTTGATACAGATCTTAATATTCTTATGAGAATATATCCGGAGAATTGGGAAGACTTGGTGCTTTGCTAGGAGTCGACCTTGTCTCGTAAATCGGTAGAAGTAGTACTTGGTACGTACGTGATTCGGGTACACCGACGACCGTATTTACTGCCAACATATCCGGGGATCTCATGGGTCGCTTCCCAAAGATTCACCGATGACGTATGACTCGCACTTATATTAATCTGGGATTAATATGATGAGAGAGAGAATTAATCTGGGATTAATTTCGGAGACATTTTATCTAGGATAAAATATCAATTGAAGAGAGAGAAACATTGATTTGGAATTAATCGAGGAATTAATATATTTGATATATTAAACGAAATTAGATTTCGACGCGGAATAAAATTAGATTTTAATTCGGGCGAGCGAATTAATTTAGAATTAATTCGTTAGCGACGTGAATAATAATTCCGCTGGGCGTAATTATTTAATTCTCGTCGCGACGGAAATTAGTTAATTCGGAATTAGCGAATTTGGGCCCGAAAGTGTTTGCGGACACATTCGTATTTTGAAACGGGTGGAATCCGCAAATCACATCGCGATATCTCATTACTTGACACGAATAGATGATGGATGTATCTAGTCACCTTTGAGGGATGATACATTGTCCCTATTCTCAAAGAGAGGTAATGATGGCATATAATGAATTTTAAAAAAGGTGATGTGTGTGGTTGGGAAAGATAACCCAAATGTGTTTGAAATGAATTGCTTTTCATTTCATGGTATTTGATACACTTTAATAACACAAAATACGTACACAACAACACTTGACTTTCCTCCTCTCTCTCCTCTTCTTCTTCTCCCCTCTCTCACGACATTTTCTGGTTTTGTAAAGGCAGTGAACTGCCGAACAAGATAAAAGAAAATGGAGGGAAGCAAGTGTGTTGTGGCAAAACAAGAGTGCTAGCACACTCCGGGTTCAATGCGAAGGTGATAAGGGAAGTATACCCATGGGCAAGGAACGTTTTGATGAAGCTTGGAGCTCGTTTTTCTTGATCTAAATGGAGCAAAACAGAAGCACAAAACCGAATCTGCAGTGAGCTGTGACAGTGGACTGCTCACGCCCAAACCAGTGAAGATGAAGAGTTCAGTTCGTTTTGTTGCCCAAATCGCATCTCCACCGCTCGATGTAAGTATTCCGCACTTAAATCGTTGTATTCGCTTATGATTCATGCTTGAGTTTTGATCTTGGGACCTCTAGAAACTCTAACAATGGCATCAAGAGCTTGGGTTAAAAGCATGAAAATGTTAGGGCTAAAATTTGGGCAAACTTGAATTTGAGCATGATAAATGAAATTGGATGGATTTGTATGCTTAATTGTGTTTGTATTGAAGATTGATTATGTCAATTTGAAGAAAATATGATTGGATCAATTTTTCCCCAAATTGCTACCTTGGCCGAAAATTGATATTGATTTTATGTCTTGGGATTTTTGATTTTTGACAATTGGAAGTGTTGGAAATCATTCGGGATGATGATTTAACGTCAATTGCGGAATCAATTGGATTGAATTCGATTTGGACGAAAAATCCCCAAATTGCCAAGTATGTCATGAAACTTTAAATTGGGTAAAATGAAATTGAGCATGCAATTATGAAATTGGATGATTAAGTATGCTTAATACATGTTTAATTGATGATTGGTTGGATCAATTTGGTTAAATATTGTTTGGAACAAATTTCCCCAATTTTGAAAGTATGTCATGAAACTTGAAATTGGATAAAATTGATTTAAGCATGCAATTATGAAATTGGATGATAAAGTATGCTTGAATGTATTTTAATTGATGATTGGTTGGATCAATTTGATCAAATTTGGTTTGAACAAATTTGCCCAAAATCTTATCTTGGCCGAGAGTTATGCCCCTTTGTGTTCTTGGTGAATTTTGATTTTTTGAAACATTGGATGTGTTGAAAATCATTAGGGTATATTGATTTAATGTCGATTGGGTTTAATTGGATTGAAACAAATCGGACATGTAATTAACCTCATTGCCGAGAACAAAGTGAGCATGTAATGGTTTGATTTTAATCTTAATGTGTTGGACATGTGATGATGAAATGAGTATGATTAATTGGACTAATTTAGTGTTTTGGAAATGTTGATTTAGTTGATTAATCATGTAATGCACTCTTTAAGTAATTAAATTGTTAAATTGGATTTAAGTAATTTAATTATTTGAGGCCTTAAATTGGATTTGGGCTTCTAATGTTGTAATTGGGCCTATTGGGCTTGATTTTATCAAGTTGGGTTTAGGCCAAATGGATTGGATCCAATTGGGCCCAAAACCTTAACCATAAAGCCCAAATGCATCTAATGGACCTTTGTAATTTAATTGGGCCTAATGGGCCAAAATTATTTAAAGACTTATGGGGTAAATCCCGGATTGGACTTTGTTGCGGGTTTGACCCGACTTGACCAAAAGACCACGCCTTAAAGAAATTAATTAAAAGCCCATTAGATTTTAATTAAATTAATATTGGATATTAATCGGGCTTTGAGACCCATAGCGATTAAATTTGGAATTTAAGTCGAAAAAGTTTATTAATAAAGTGTGATATTTAATTTGGAATTAAATAGTGAATTAGAATTAAATACAAATTGAATTGGATTTAATTGTGTAGTTTAATTTAATTCGGGAATTCGTACTTTAAGTACTTATTCGCAAAAACGAGTTTGACTCGAACAAAATCAAATCGTTGTTTGAACATTGGATGATCCACATAATTATCAGATTAATTAACTTGATTAGATTGATTGATAGCATGCTTATATGAGTGAATACATGGTTGTGATGCATGAATAATGTATATCGGATGGATATTAGATGGGTGGGGCAATTTTAGAATTGTTGTAATAAATTCGATTTATTAATTGGACCTGCGTGTCCGGCCTTATCACCTTCATTTCTCTTTGTATTCTCTTCTCACCTATTCCCCTCCATGTAAAATGAGGTTTCTTTAGAAGTGTAGTGTAACGGGTAGAAGTAGTACAAGTGCTAGCTTGAGTGAGAAAGGGAGAGATTTGATCTAGGATCAATGTGTTAAGTATCCATCCGCATATCATTATTATTTTATTTCATACTCGCTTTATTATGTGTTTAGAATGCATGCTTAAGGGTGTATGATGATGAGACCTTAACAAAGATAATTAAATTGGTAGCCAATTTGCACGCGAATAACCCTCGTTAAATTCATGCGTTTTTCCTTTCATTGAGTGATTCTTACTCAAGATCCGAGATTGGCAGGGGTTGTTGGCCAAAGTCAAGCCCTTGTCCATCAAAGATGTGTTTTTAATCACGAGGCTTTGTTCCATATCGGTGTCGTGTCCAAGTTGTGGTTTGTTGGCCAAAGTCAAGACCACTTCTTGTCCATTGACATTGATTACGAAGCTTCCATGTCAATGGGTCCGCGCTTGACTGGGATCATTAGGTTTGTTGTGCCAAAGCCAAGGCCTAGTTGATTCAGAGGAAAAAGGTTAGGGTATACATTCGATGTATAGGCATATATAAGATATATGTTTGGGACTTGGATGTCCACCTACTGGATCTAGGAGTTGGATGAGATCCAATTGATCTTCGAGATCTACCTAGTTAATATCATACAATTTGTTGGCCAAAGTCAAGATTGTGTGATATTTAACGGGATCCTAGCCCACTAGGAAACACGGTTTCCCCGTTCTCGACAGAGGGTTAGAGGCTCGACGAAAAATAGTGGGAGGCAAGTATTGAATTTGCAACATTCGTTCGAATACTCGCTAAACACGCTCATTTTATTTTATTTCGTCATTAGATTAAATGTTAGTTGGACTAATATTTAAATTATTGTTTTTTAATAAACAGTTGACTGTATTATACTTGATTATATATAATTGGATTATATTAATCAATATATTTGAATTAATTAATTTCAGTTTACAGTTGATTTTATAATTGGATTATAGTAATCAATGTAATTGAGGTTAATTAATTTGGATTATATTTGATTATATAGTTGGACTATTATAATCATTATAATATATAAAGTACCACAAATCGTTGATTAAATAGTTGGACTATTGTAATCAAGATAAAATTGAAAAGTTGGATATTTAAAATATAATCTAGGATTAAAATATTTTTAAATGATTTAATTTTCAAATTGGGAATAAATAATAGGTTATTTTATTGATAAAATAACTTATTATACGTTACGCCCAAAATTAAGCAATAGTAGAGCATAAAATCTTTGGAAGATTTTGTGATGATGACTTTAATGCTTAATTAATATACTTATCATAAATCTATCTTTAGATTTAAAAAGAAATAAATAATTCTTGGATTGCAATTAATAATTCTGGGACTAATTGACTTCTAGAGAAGATAAAGTCAAAGTTTGCAATTGGGCATGTAGCACAAGGTGCACATCGTTTCGATATTCCGAACCGGCTTGGCCAAAGGTTTGTGAAATATTGAAAAAGGATAATTGACATATCCCATAGTGACTACCATTTGGATATGGAAGACACGAAGGAATTAAAGAAAGGGCGTGGCTCTAACTTTAAATATATTTGTCTTAGTTATGTTCACAGCTAGTATTGAAATCAGATTTTAAATACTTAGTGTGGTACATAAAATATGTATTGATATTCAGAATCTGCTTTGAGCAGGATACTGACTTCAAGCTGAGATTCCTCTGCGAATCGGAACGGGACGAAAGTCGCTGTTTCGACCGTAGATACCTAAGTTTAGGAACTAACCTGGGTGTGTACTTAAATTAGGAACTGTTATAATGTAACTAGTTTGACTAGAGACATTATCTCTTATCAGTGTTTAATCCGTTGCGGATAAAACCTTTATATTATAGAACACTGAGTGTTTTTATTATATAAAGATGATACTGAGATAAATACATTAGATGTAAATAACATAATTTATATTTTGAATATAAACAAAAAAATCTCAAACATATAAATGACAAATAAATAGCTCAAATTGATTTGATCAATAGAGACTTATTTATGGTATTGTTGTCTAGGACAATTAAACGAGACATGTCAGTTAAGACGGTGTGTCCGAACAAAAACCGAATTTTGTTGGACATGATAAGGTTTATCACGAGTCGCTCTGAGCTATCATTTCCTTCAAACAGGATATGTATTAACAGTGCAAAACTTATTTAGAATAAGGTTCCATATAAATCTGTTTGACAGATATCATATAGGATATGAACAGGAAAGAAGCGAGGTTTCTCATTCCTGATAATTTGGGTATGCTAGGCATAACGTTTGGATGATACCAAACTAAGGACCCAAATTGGATAAGTGCCAATATAGGTTATCCTAAAGGAAACCATAAGTATAGTACTTATAAATCTCACATGAGAACAATGTGATTGTTGCTCACCATGCGGTTTTTCTGAGAGGAATACCGATATGCAGTGGTCAGTGGGAGGATAGTGATACTCGATGAAAATCGGAGTAATACTATTCAAGGCACGAAGTCCATAATGGAACACAGATAATTCATCAAGGATGAAACTATACCATTAATCTTCGAATACACAAGAACAAAGGAAGTGATACGAGGTATCGACTCCCTATTATGACAAAGTGTCATGAGTCGAAAATGGATTCCATGTTTAACAACTATTTTGGATACTAGTTGTTGTACCACAAGGCATTGTGCCTATGGTACATTAAACGTCTTCAAGGAAGACATACATGGAAGGCAACATACCAACGTACAAAGCTGGGCTTTTGACGGAAAGGTATCGTTATCAACATTGTGTTAATAACGGTTCAACCTTTTACCTGTTGCCATGGTAAATCCATTTTGAAGATGCTTGTTGATAACTGTATATTTCATTTATGAAATATGTCAGTTACAAATCAAAATCGCTTTCCTGAAAAGGAAACCTTTTGGAGAATGTTTATAACATTCTGACGATTTTGTATAACCGACAAACAAGGTTTGCGGATTATTCAATCCTGTTTGGATTGAAGCAAGCATAGGGTTCTTGGAACTGACGTTTTGAAATAATCATAATGGTTTTTGATTTAACTCAAAACGAAATAATTCTTGTGTATATAAGGAGGTTAGTGGGAGAGGGCACTGACAATGAAATTCCCATAAACAATTGGTGAAAGCTTGGCTTTCATGGATATCTTTCAATAGAAATCTCCGTAGAATTCTGGGGAGTAACAACCTTTATTCAAGGAATAAAGATCTACTGGGCTAGATTTGGAGTTGGTAACACTCTCTGAGAAATTGTACATTTAAAATGTACTTGTATTGGTGTCTCATACGCTTTGAGCATATGGAGTCACAATCGGGTCAATCCAAGTGATAGTCACTGGATTGAAGATTAAGAACATCTGTTAGTATCTGAGAGAACTAAAGATGTTGTCTTAAACTATGGAGATGGAGAACTTGAAGTGACTGGGATCACTGCTGCAAGTTTCCAAACCGGTAAATACTGCGGTACTATAAAGTTTGAATAACAGGGACAGTGAGCTGGAAATCTTCCTAGCAAGATAACTGTTGCCGAATAACAACAAATGCGGATTATTGCTGCAGCTGAGGCAGCAATAGAAGCCATTTGGATCGATAATAAATCTAATTAGATTAGATATAGTTCTGTTAGCAGCTGAGCTAGGCGTCAGCACAGGCTAAAGAATTAAAGGTCTCATCGACGATCCAGATATATACTTCTATATCATCTGATTCGTTCGGATCATACATCGTGGCGATGTGATGATCGTGTAAATCGCGTCAGACGATATTAAACAAATCCGCTGACGAAAACCTTTCCTCAGCAATTTGAGCGAACCGTACATAGTTCAGGTGTAGGACACTTGAGTGACTCGCTACGTGCCAAGTGGGAGATTGTTGGACATGATGACCCATAGCGTCACTATTTGCACAGATCATTGTGTTGGTAGCAAATTAACTATGTGACAAAGAAATTGCACTCTCATCATTTGTGATTAGATCACCATAGATATATAAATGAAGAGAGGTCCCTATGATTAGTTCCTGGATTGAGATGATATGAGACAGTATCAGTCCACGAAGGATTAATCATTAAATATCCCTAGCCGTAGTATTATCGAGACTGGACATCGATAATGCGGAATAGGCTAGTATTGCACTTGTGCGCGTTTGTGAGGGCACAACGGCATAGTTCTCATATATATAAGTATTGGATACTTATGCAAGTGCGATAGGAGGTCGTGTTTCACCGATGGTACGGGAAACAGATTCGCTCTGGATAGACCCCTCGGAATCCCATTGGTATTATGACTATGTGTCTATGGGAGGCCGAATCAAGGTAGGTGTGTATAGTCTTAACCTGAGACTTACATCGCTAATACTTACGATAATCGATAGACTTTGGTCTTGGTGGTAGGGGACTTTAAACGGTTTCTGAGTACACCACTTCTGGGTTTATCAGAGAGTCGTAGTGTATTGGGTGTGATGTCAAGATGGAAGTGTCACTTCAGTCATTTGGAGATGATGTCACGCAGGATACGGTACTAGTGCTCTTGAGTGTTGCGCAACCAATCGGGATATTGTGACCAGGTCATGTATATCCGATTATAGAGACTATGTTACCAGACATCCGATATGTGTTTCGGACGGGGCAGACACTTATCCAGCCCCAGCCCTAGCACGTGATTATCCGATACTGGGCCGATATACACAATACTACGGTATACTACGCTTGATACAGATCTTAATATTCTTATGAGAATATATCCGGAGAATTGGGAAGACTTGGTGCTTTGCTAGGAGTCGACCTTGTCTCGTAATCGGTAGAACGTAGTACTTGGTACGTACGTGATTCGGGTACACCGACGACCGTATTTACTGCCAACATATCCGGGGATCTCATGGGTCGCTTCCCAAAGATTCACCGATGACGTATGACTCGCACTTATATTAATCTGGGATTAATATGATGAGAGAGAGAATTAATCTGGGATTAATTTCGGAGACATTTTATCTAGGATAAAATATCAATTGAAGAGAGAGAAACATTGATTTGGAATTAATCGAGGAATTAATATATTTGATATATTAAACGAAATTAGATTTCGACGCGGAATAAAATTAGATTTTAATTCGGGCGAGCGAATTAATTTAGAATTAATTCGTTAGCGACGTGAATATAATTCCGCTGGGCGTAATTATTTAATTCTCGTCGCGACGGAAATTAGTTAATTCGGAATTAGCGAATTTGGGCCCGAAAGTGTTTGCGGACACATTCGTATTTTGAAACGGGTGGAATCCGCAAATCACATCGCGATATCTCATTACTTGACACGAATAGATGATGGATGTATCTAGTCACCTTTGAGGGATGATACATTGTCCCTATTCTCAAAGAGAGGTAATGATGGCATATAATGAATTTTAAAAAGGTGATGTGTGTGGTTGGGAAAGATAACCCAAATGTGTTTGAAATGAATTGCTTTTCATTTCATGTGTATTTGATACACTTTAATAACACAAAAAACGTACACACACAACACTTGACTTTCCCTCCTCTCTCTCCTCTTCTTCTTCTCCCCTCTCTCACGACATTTTCTGGTTTTGCAAAGGCAGTGAACTGCCGAACAAGATAAAGAAAATGGAGGGAAGCAAGTGTGTTTTGTGGCAAAACAAGAGTGCTAGCACACTCCGGGTTCAATGCGAAGGTGATAAGGGAAGTATACCCATGGGCAAGGAACGTTTTGATGAAGCTTGGAGCTCGTTTTTCTTGATCTAAATGGAGCAAAACAGAAGCACAAAACCGAATCTGCAGTGAGCTGTGACAGTGGACTGCTCACGCCCAAACCAGTGAAGATTTCAGTTCGTTTTGTTGCCCAAATCGCATCTCCACCGCTCGATGTAAGTATTCCGCACTTAAATCGTTGTATTCGCTTATGATTCATGCTTGAGTTTTGATCTTGGGACCTCTAGAAACTCTAACACTAGGACCTTTTAATTAACACACAACCTTGACTTTGGCCAACAACCTGTATGATATTACTAGGTAAATCTCTAAGATCAATTGGATCTCATTCAATTCTAGATCCAGAGGTGGACATCCAAGTCGCGAAACATATATCCATATATGCCAATATATCCAATATATTCCCTAACCTTTTTTCCTCTGAATCAACTAAGCCTTGGCTTTGGCACAACAAACTTAATGATTCCAGTTAAGCGGAACCCATTGACCTTTGAAACCTTCGTAATCGATGTCAATGGACAAGAAGTGATCTTGACTTTGGCCAACAAATCATAACTTGGACAAGACATGCGATATGGAACAAAGCCTTCATGATTCAAACACATCCGCGATGGACAAAGATCTTGACTTTGGCCAACAAACCAGTGCCATCTTGGATCTTGAGAATGAAACATTCAATGGAAGGAAAAACGTTTAATATTTGTTGAGGGTTTTTTGCGTAATTGGCAACCAATTAATTATCTTTGATTAGGTCACATCATACACCCTTAAACATGCATTCTAAAAGCATAATAAGGCTTGATAAATAAATTAATAATGATATGCGGATGGATATTTAAAACAACTTGTTCCTAGAACAAATCTCTCCATTTCCTCTCTCCAGTTAGCAAAAATCTTACTTCTACCCAATTACATAACACTTCTAAAGAAACGTCATTAACATTGAGGGGAATAAGTGAGAAGAGAAATACAAAGAATCAAGAGGTAATAGGCTGGACACGCAGGTCCAATTTAATAAATTCTAAATTTATTACAATAATTTCCAAAATTGCCCTCACCCATCTAATATCTATCCGATATACATTATTCATACATCACATTTATGTATTCACAAAAAGCATGTTATCAATCAATCTAATCCAATTAATTAATCTGAAATTAATGACCATCCAATGTTCAAACAACGATTTGATTTGCGTGAGTCCGACTCGTTTTAAGAATAAGTACTCAAAGTACGAATTCTTGAATTATATCAAACTATAATATTAAATCCAATTTAATTTGTATTCAATTCTATTCTTTATTTAATTCAAAATTAAATAATTACACTTTATTAATGAGCCTTTGCGACTTAGATTCTAAATCTAATCATTACGGATCTCAAAGCCCAATTAACATCCAATGTCAATTTAATTAAAGTCCAATGGGCTTTCAATTAATTTTTAAGGCATGGACTTTGGCAACCAAAGCCCAATAAGGAATCACCCTTTTCCAAAAATCAATTTAGGCCCATTAGGCCCAATTAAAATTTTAAAGGCCCATTAAATCATATTTGGACTATATGGAAATGGTTTTAGGCCCAATTGGATCCAACCAATTAACCTAAACCAAACTTGGGCCAACCAAGCCCATTAAGCCCAAATACAACTTTACAAGCCGAGTTCCAAATTTAGCCCAACTAATTAAATTCTAAAATTCCAAATTTCACAATTTAATTAACTAGAGTGTATTAGCCATAATTAATTAGTCAAATTAACATTTCCAAAATATCAATTTACTTAATTAATCATGCTAATCATCATCAACACATGTCCACCATTATTGAATCAAAAATCAATTCATTTCCATGCTATATAGCTCACGGAAATTTGGGGATTTTAAATCCGATTTCGATTTTAATCCAATTAAATCCTAAATCAATTTATCCCAAGTCTTTCAACTCATCCAATGATCAAAAAACAAAAATCAACATGACATTAGGGCTTCTTAAACTCTCAGCCAAGCCTAATTTTTAGGGAAAATCTAATCCAATTAAATTTTCATCAAATGATCATGCATAACTCTAAGTTATCATCATTCAAGCACACTCAATCAAACAATTTCATTAAAACATGCTCAAATCTATTTTACCCAAATTAAAGTTAAGAACCCTAAACCAATTTCGTGCTTAATCAAGGCTTTGATACCATTGTTGAAGTTGTATAGGTCAAACCAAGATCAATTAAGCGATGAAAAGTGCGAATACATCAAAGTAAAGTTACAGAAATACTCACTTTGATCGGCTTTTGCGATGCGAAGACAACAAAAAATTCTGCTCCAAGCTTTTCCTCTTTGTTGATGAATCGGCCAAGACCTCCAATGTTGAGTTTAAATCAAGTCCCAATATCATAGATTAAGCATGAAACAAGTGTAAATACAACCAAAGGAGGTGCGAAATAACTCACATTGATCGGTAGAGATGCATGTGGTGTTGAACTAAAAACGCACTTCAAATTTCTGAATTCTCAAAGCTCGGCAGTGGGCTGTGCAAATGGTGATATTCTTCCTCCAAGAATCGGCCATGGATGTCCTCCATGGAAGCTCCTAGCTCCAAGCTTCACAAGGTGATTCCTTACTCATGAAAACACTACCCTATCACATTTGTATTCCTCCATGAGTGTGCTAGCACTTAGATCTTGCAACAAGATCATTAGCTTCTCCATTTTTGCTCGGTAAAGCCAGAAAAACAGAGGAGAAGAATCAGTCCAAGACCGAGAGAGAGGAAGAGCAATTTTTGCTCCAAAAGCCTAATACGTAAAAGAGAGAGAGAAAAGAATGAGTGGGAAATAAAAAATTGTAAAAGGGTTTTATAATTTCCAAAATTTTTAAAACCATTACCATTTCTTTAATTTCCATAAAGCAAGCATTAATGCCTGTCAATCACCACAAATCAACTCACATCAATCACTCAAATGTCACATCACTCAAAGTGACATGTGATTTGACGCTTGATGTGACTAATGATTTGACGCTTGATTTGACTTGCGTCCCACACACGAATTCAAAATGTGAATGTGCTCGCAAATAATCCCGGGCTCGGGTTCGCTAATTCCAAATTAACGAATTTTACATTGCGTTGTAATTAAATGATTACGCCTAGCGAAATCACTATTCACGTCGCTAATGAATTAATTCTAAATTAATTCGTTCACCCGAATTAAAATCTAATTTTAATTCCGCGTCGAAATCCAATTTTATTTAATATATCAAATATATTATTTTATCGATTAATTCCAAATTAATCGTTCCTCTCTTTAATTGGTATTTTATCCCAGATAAAATATCTCCGCAATTAATCCCAGATTAATTTTCTCTCTCATAAAATTAATCCCAGATTAATTAAAGTGCGAGTCATACGTCATCGAAGAATCTTCAGGGAGCTACCCATGAGATCTCGGGATATGTTGGCCAGTAAATCGGGTCGTCGGACTATCCGAACACGTAAGTACCTCGTACTACGTTTACACCGATTCACAAGACAAGGTTGGCTTCTAGCAAATCGCCATGCCTACCCAATTCTCCAGAAACATGCTTACAGGAATAATCGATCTATATCAGGCGTAGTATACGTGGTATTGCGTATTTCGATCCAGTATCGGATGATCACGTGCTAGGCCTGGGGCTGGAATCGTGTCTGCCCCGTACGAAGCACATGTCGGATCCCTGGTAACTAGTCTCTATATCGGATAAACATGACCTTGTCATTTTATCCCAATGACTGCAGTACTAAAGAGAGCCAGTATCGTATCCTACGTGACCATCAACTCCATATGACTGGAGTGACACTTCCGTCTTGACATCACACCCAACACACTACGATTCTCAATAAACCCAGCATTGGCGTACACAAAACCGGTTAAAGCCCTGGACGACCTCAACCAAAGCATATTGATTGTCGTATGTATTAGCGGTGCAAGTCTCAGGTTAAGACTAAATACACCTACCTTGATTTCGGACTTCCATAGACACATAGTCATACTACCAATGGAATTCTGAAGGGGTCTATCCAGAGCGAAGCTGTTTCCCGTACCATCGGTAAAACACAACCTCCTATTCACTTGCATGAGTATCCTATACCCAAATATATGAGAACTATGATGTTGTGCCCTCACAACGCGCACAAGTGTAATACTAGTCTTTTACGTATTTATCGATGTCCAATCTCGATAATACTCTGACTAGGGATATTTAATGATTATCCTTCATGGACTGATACTGTCTCATATCATTCTCAATTCAGGAACAAATCATATGGACCTCTCATCATTTATACATCTAGGTGATCTAATCACAAATGATAAGAGTGCAATCTCTTTGTCACATAGTTAATTTGTACAACAACACAATGATTTGTACAAATAGTGACGCTATGGGTCATAATTATCCAACAATCTCCCACTTGGCCTATAGCCAGTCACTCGAGTGTCTACCACCCGAACTATGTACAGTTGGCTCAAATTGCTGAGAAAAGGTTTTCGTCAGCGGATTTTCATGATTATCGTCTGATGCGATTTATTCGATCATCACATCGCCAGGATGTATGATCCGAACGAATCAGATGAATATCGAAGTATTTATCTGGGTCGTTGATGAGACCATTAATTCTTTAGCATGTGCTGAAGCCTAACTCAGCTGCTAAGAGAACTATATCTAATCTAATTAGATTTTATCGACCTCAGAAGGCTTGTATTGCTGCCTCTGCTACAGCAATAATCCGAATTTGTTGTTTATTCGGTAACAGTATCTTGCTTGGAAGATTTCCAGCTCACTGTACCGTTATTCAAACTGTATAGTACCGTTTTTATCGGTTGGGAAACTTGTGGTAGTGATCCTAGTCACTTCAAGTTCTCCTTCTCCAAAGTTTAAGACAGCATCCTTAGATCTCTAAGATACTATCGGATGTTCTTAATATCAATCCAGTGACTATCACTTGGATTGGCCTGTTTGTGAATCATATGCTCAAAGCGTATGAGACACCAGGTCGCGTACATTTTACAATTTACGATTCCACGGAGAGTTTTCGAAAGCCAAGCTTTCACCGATTATTATGGGAATATAATTTCCAAGAAATGACACATTATCATTATTTATAGGACAGCCACTGTCAGTGCGCTCCCACTAACCCTCTTATATACACAAGAATCTTTTCGTTTTGAATTAAATCATAAACCATTATGATTAAATCAAAACGATAATTCCAAGAACCTATGATTGCTTCAATCCAAACATGGATCGAATAACCCGCAAACCTTGTTTGCTAGTTTTGGTACAACAAAACCGACATGATGTTATAAACATCCTCTAAAAGGTTTCCTTTTCAGGAAAGCGATTTTCCCGTTCCAACTGTCATATTTCATAAATGAAACATGCAGCATTAGCAGGCATTATCCAAATGGATTTACCGTGGCAACATGTAAAAGGTTGAATCGTAATCAACACAATGTTGATACGATACCTTTCCGCTAAAAGCCAAGCTTTATACGTTGG
>SKCR01000441.1:0-29274 GCA_019454045.1 Zanthoxylum bungeanum | reverse complement strand
AAATCCAAATGGTTGGCTAATATAGTACCGATGCCAAAGAAAGACGGGAAGGTCAGAATGTGTGTAGACTATAGAGATCTCAACAAGGCTTGTCCGAAAGATGATTTTCCTCTGCCGCATATAGATGTTCTGGTTGATAGTGCAGCTTTATCTGCTATGTATTCATTTGCAATGGGTTTTCAGGTTACAAGATTAGGTTCTCATGGCCGAGGAAGACAAACATAAGACTGCATTTGTTACTGAGTGGGGTACTTATTGTTACAAGGTTATGCCGTTTGGGCTTAAGAATGCGGGGGCTACCTATCAGCGGATGGCCACTACATTATTCCACGACTTGATGCACAAATAGATTGAGGTGTATGTGGATGACATGATGGTGAATCAGAGACAAGGGTTGGGCATATTAAAGCACTGGAAAGGTTTCTTCAGAGAGTTGACAGATACAACCTGCGGCTAAACCCTAAGAAGTGTGTGTTTTTGGGGTGACATCAGGGAAATTGCTTGGTCATACAGTGGGAATGGGCGGAATAGAGGTAGACTCCGAAAAGATCAAGGCAATCACAGAAATACCTGCACACCGAAGACAGAAAAAGAAGTCAGAGCATTCTTGGGGAAGATTCAGTACATCAGTTGGTTCATTGCCAAGTTGACATCGGTATGTGAGCCTATCTTCAAACTGTTGAGAAAAGATCAGCCAGTGAGATGGAATGAACAGTGTCAGACAGCCTTCGACAGAATCAGAGAGTACTTGGTAAAGCCACCTGTATTGAAACCTCCGAGACCGGGCAGACCTTTGATATTGTATTTGGCTATAGAATCAGAAGCACTGGGGGCAATGATGGTACAGGCAGATGAGACAGGGGTAGAACATGCCGTTTACTATCTGACTAAGAAGATGCTCCCGTATGAGGCTCGATATCAGGAGGTTAAGAAAATCTGTCTTGCAGTGGTATGGGCTTCCAGAAAGTTGCGACATTACTTCCAGTCATACAAGATCCAGGTAGTGGCAAAGGAGAATCCTCTGAAGTATCTTCATTCAGTGCCTTCACTAGTGGGAAATTGGGCAGATGGTTGGTATTGCTGACAGAGTTTGACATTGAGTATCTCACCTCCAAAGTGATCAAAGGGCGAGCAGTAGCAGAGTTTCTGGCAATGCAACATGTTGAGGGGGATCAGTATAAGTTCGAATTTCCAGATGAAGAGATCCAAGCAATAACAATTCAGAGATGGAAGATGTACTTTGACGGAGCAGTGAATTACAGGGAGAGCCGGAATCGGGATCGTGATAGTAACCCCCGAGGGAGAGACTTTGCCTTTGGCCAAGAGGTTGACATTCAAAGTGACTAATAACATGGCCGAGTATGAAGCATGTGCTTTTGGTTTGACAGCATTGATAGCCTTGAAGGCCGGGAGTGTGGAAGTCCACGGAGATTCTATGTTGGTAGTCCAGCAGATGCGAGGAGAATGGGAATTGAAAGAAGAACGGTTGAAACCTTACCTTTTTCACCTCAGAAAGTTGGCACAGGTTATCCCCGAGTGTAAGTTTCAGCACTTACCGAGAGAAGAGAATCAGATGGCAGATGCATTGGCTACACTTGCAGCGACTTGGGAAAATCCAGAAAAGTTAGTGATGAGGCCGTTGATACTGACAACAGCAAACCAACCTGTTTATGAGATGGAAAGAATTCTGGAAGTTGAGGTCGACGACGGTAAACCTTGGTATTATGACATTCAGAGGTATCTGGAACATGGTGAACTCCTGGAAGGGGCAGGCAGAAAAGACAGAATAGCCATTCAGAAGTTAGCTTCCCAGTATGTGATTTTGAAAGGGGAACTGTACAAGAGGCAGGCAAACGGTATTCAGTTGAAGTGTTTGAGAAAAGAAGAAGATCAGCATATAATGGAAGAAATACACGCCGGGGTATGTGGTCCGCACATGAACGGGTTGAATCTGTCCCGCAAGATAGTGAGACAAGGTTTTTATTGGTCAACCATGGAAACAGATTGCGCGAAGATAGTGAAGCACTGTCATGACTGTCAAGCACATGGTAATTTGAATCACTTACCGCATACAGAATTGCACGGGTTGTCAGAGCCGTGGCCTTTCTCAGCATGGGGGATTGATATGATTGGGGAAATTCGACCGAATGCATCAAATGGGCATCGCTTTATAGTAGTGGCAGTAGATTACTTCTAAAAGTGGGTGGAAGCTGAATCATTCCGTAATGTTACAGCAAAGCAGATGGAAAAGTTTATAGCTCGGAACCTCATTTTTCGGTATGGTATGCTGCATCATGTAGTGACAGACAACGGGGTCCAGTTTCAAGGAGAGACGAAGGCAATGTTACAGAGGTATGGGATAGGCCACCACAAGTCATCACCGTACAGGCCGCAGGCAAATGGGGCAGTTGAGGCAGCCAACAAAACTATAAAGACAATTTTAGCCAAGATGACAGAAAATTGCAGAGATTGGGCCGAGAAATTACCGTATGCTTTGTGGGGGTACAGAACATCAGTAAGAACAGCAACATGGGCCACACCTTACTCTTTGGTCTATGGAATGGAAGCAGTATTGCCGGTAGAAGTGGAAATACAGTCTATGAGGGTATTAACAGAGGCAGAATTACCGGAACAGGATTGGGCCGCACAGAGGTTTGATCAGTTAGCACTATTGGATGAGAAGATAACGAAGTCTTTGTATCACATGCAGTTGTATCAGAAGAGACTAGCCCGAGCATTCAACAAGAAAGTGTGTCCTACCAAGATCTGAAAGGGTGATTTTGTACTTAAGCAGTCGAGGCCGTCGATGACAGATCCGAGAGGAAAATTCAGACCAAACTAGGAAGGACCTTACATAGTGCAGAAGGTAATGGGAAATGGAGCAGTGAAGCTATCAGACTTGGAAGGAAACGAGTTCACCGAGCCGATCAACGTAGACAGATTAAAACAATACTTTGCCTGAGGGGGAGAAGACCGAGCAGTTACCACGGGAATTAGCAGAAGACCTAACCCAACGGAATAAGAAAATCATTCATGCATACACGTAACATTGCATTCTCTTCGTGTTTGTTTCTGTTTTGTGTTCGCAAGTTCGAAGAAAGGAGAAAGCGGCAGAAATGAGCCAAGCAGCGTCAACGCAATTTCAGTTTTTGGGATGAGTCCCAAGGGGCGAGGCCCATATCAGCTTGGGGGCAAGGCCCATATCATGTCATCTTCGGGTATGGAGACACATCATCAGTTCGAGGGCGAGGTCCCTCTTGACAGCGGTGTTGGGTCGAGGTGTCCAGGGTCGAGGTGCCCCCGTTTTCGGTTGTAGTTCCGGGTCGAGGTGCCCACTACATCATTGGTTTGAGGGCGAGGTCCCTATGGTCAGCGGTGTTGGGTCGAGGTGTCCAGGGTCGAGGTGTCCAGGGTCGAGGTGCCCCCGTTGTCGGTTGTAGTTCCGGGTCGAGGTGCCCAGGGTCGAGGTACCCACTACATCATCAGTTCGAGGGCGAGGTCCTTATGGTCAGCGGTGTTGGGTCGAGGTGCCCAGGGTCAAGGTGCCCCCGTTGTCGGTTGTAGTTCCGGGTCGAGGTGCCCAGGGTCGAGGTACCCACTAAATCATCAGTTCGAGGGCAAGGTCCCTATTGTCAGCGGTATTGGGTCGAGGTGCCCCCGTTGTCGGTTGCAGTTATTGGGATGCGTCCCACGATCGAGGTCCGCTGTAGCACCAACTCAGCTCGAGGCAGCAGCCAAGCCAGGTAAGTGAAAATACATTGCATAACTTTGATAGGATTGTTCAAAGTCACACACTGCACAAGTCCCATCAAAGTGGGGGCGACTGTAGGCATTGCATTTTCGCATGTGAAACCCGATGATGAGTCTCAGTTGGAGGCACTACCTTTTTAGCTAAGGATATTGCGGGAAACGGAGGTCGGAATGAGGAATTTAGAATAAGTACGTCATCAAGTTCATTTCACAAGTTCACTGTCTTCGTTAGTGCTGCGTTCGTTACTTCGTTCGAACGTCAGGCAGATTGCGGACGTTCGTGCCGCGTTCGAATGGGCGTTCGAACGGAGTCGGTATTTCTGGTTTTGCTGCTAGCCTCGCACCCCAGCCCAATTAGCCCCCAAAGCCCATAAAACACATCCCAATTTAATTAAATTAAACATTAATATTAAATAAAATATTTAAACCATTTACCAATTAAATAAAACATAAAATATAATCATACCTAATAAGATAAATCAAATATATTAACTTCCTAACTAAACAAATCACATACTAAATTAAAAAGATGTCATGCCTAATTAAAATCAATCATAACAAATTAAAGATATTGACTTCCTAATCTAGCCAAGATTTGTCCCCCCTCAATCTTTGACTTTCCTTGCTCAACACCAAATCAAATCCTCATTTTAATGCCAAAATCCCTTCCTTGTGAGACAAGGTGAAGCCCTAGCCCTTCTCTATATAAACAACCCCTCACCAAGACATGCACTCCTCTAGCTCATAAACTACTTACACAAAAAAAATCACAACACAAAGAACCCTAAACATCACACGCAAATCACAAGAAAGATAGCAAACCTTTCTCTTCATCCCTACCCTCACATTACCGAAAGCAACAAACCTTTAAACACTCCCTCACATTACCGAAATCCAAAACCAAATACAGCCCCTACAACCATCAAAACAGTAGCCTAAAACACCAAAAGAACACATCCAAAAAATAGTAAGTAGAAAATACAGAGGAAACGGCAGCGAAACCACAAGGAAACAGCAGCAAAACATAGTCGAAACAGTAGCTTGAGCGGCAAAACAGCGAAGGAAAAGGCAAACCAGTGAACCAGAAAAGTCGCGGAGCTTTACCCCTTCCGATCTTCGTGAAACGCGAGTCCGAGAGACGGCTTAAAAGGTTAGACCTGAGGGTACTTTTCACACTAATCTTTATGTAATTTTTGTTATTTATTTTGATTGTATTTTACTTATTTTTTGAATCTTGTTTGTGTATGATGTGTGTTGTGGGTATTGGATGAATGAAAGAGTGTCGTCTCTCGTGGTATATAGGATGGAAACCCAGACGTAAATTCCATAGCTAATCCGAATGGACGGTAGTGCGTTCCGTACTTGGGATACAACTCCACGTACCACTTGAATAAACGACACCTTCTCTTGTTTCATGTTGCTTTGATTTATTTATTTATTTTTCGTCACTCGAATTATGCATGTTGCTTATTTACGTATGATTCAATCGAGCGCATGGGCTTAGTAAGTGGAATGAAAGATCCCTTATGGGGAAGGGTTAAAGCCCTTTACCACGATGCTTCGCCGCGCCGGTTGATGTGTGTTCGGTTGAATGCAAGACACGTTCAATCGGGCATACTAGTTTGATATTATTGCTTTTAATTTTATGTATGCATGGTTCAATCGAGTGCATGGGCTTAGTAAGTGGAATGAAAGATCCCCTACGGGGAGGGGTTAAAGCCCTTTACCACAATGCTTTACCGCGCCGGTCGATGTGTGTTCGTTTGAATGCAAGATATGTTCAATCGGGCATGTTAAGTTTGATATTATTGCTTTTAATTCTATGTATGCATGATTCAATTGAGCGTATGGGCTTAGAAAGTGGAATGAAAGATCCCCTACGGGGAGGGGTTAAAGCCCTCTACCACGATGCTTTGCCGCGCCGGTTGATGTGTGTTCGGTTGAATGCAAAATACGTTTAATCGGACATGCTGAGCTTGACATTGTTGTCTTTATTATGTATGTGCATGCATCAGGTCAGGTTCCGTTCGAACGCGTTCTCAAACGCTACACGAACGCGAACCTTCTGTTTACCATTCGAACACGTTCTCAAATGCTACGTGAACGCACACGCACTTTCTTAGTCTTATCATGCATCAGGTCAGGTTCCGTTCGAACGCGTTTTCGAACGCTACACGAACGCGAACCTTCTGTTTACCGTTCGAATGCGTTCTCGAACGCTACGTGAACGCACACGCACTTTCTTAGTCTTATCATGCATCAGGTCTGGTTCTGTTCGAACGCGTTCTCGAACGCTACACGAACGCAAACCTTCTATTTACCGTTCGAACGCGTTTTCAAACGCTACGCGAACGCGCACCCACTGAACTGAGTCTTTTTCATTAGATTTCATGCATAGTTTCCCTAGTAGCTATCCCCATATGTATGAATACAATGTGTTTAATGTATTACAATTCATATACTTATGTCATGATAACATTTGAGTATTATTCCTTGTGGTATATCGGATGGAAACCCAGACGTAAATTCCGTAGCCGATTCCGAATGGACGGTAGTATGGTCTGTACTTGGGATACAATTCCACGTACCACTTGAGAAGGTGCTCACATGTGTGCTTGTGTATTCTTGAATATAATATGCCAATGAAGTTGTATGTTTTGTCGCTCATTTGATGTACTTCCGAGCATGCAATCTTAGATGTGAAATATATGTGTAAGTTTTATTTTGTACATGTGAATTTAGAAGCATGATACTCTTGGAAATAAGTGTTACTTAAGCCTGATTAAATTATTACATAAATCCTTTCATCACAAGTGGCATGAGTAAGGGACCATTCCGAACCCAACGGTTTGAGGTCTTCCCTTGCGAGGGGTGAGTGCGGCCTTAAATCTCATTTTCCCGGTTCACACCGGGTGGCGACTCTATTATTCTCCGGTTTAGTCCCCCGTGGCTACTCCGTACTCCCGACCGGGCCGCGAGCCCGGGACAGCATGCGTCGCCCATTTTTTGTGTTCCCACAATCACTATTTGTAAAAGACATTGTGGTTTTTGTACAAATTAACTATGTGACAATGGAAATTGCTATTTTATCATTTTGTAATTGATTACTTGTATATATATAAATGATAAAAGTCCTTATGATTAGTTCTGGATTAATAAGATATGAGACGATATCAATCTATAAAGATTTAATCATTAAATATCCCTAATCGTAGTATTATCGAGACTAGACATCGATAATGTGGAATAGACTATTATTGCACTTGTGCGTGTTGTGGGAGCATAACGGCATAGTTCTCATATATTTAAGTATTGGATACTTATGCAAGTGTGATAGGAGGTTGTGTTTACCGATGGTACGGGAACAGCTTTGCTCTGGATAGACCCCGCGGAATCCCATTGCTAGTATAACTATATGTCTATGGGAATTTGCATCAGGGTAGGTGTATTTGGTCTTAACCTGAGACTTGCATCGCTAATACTTGCGACAATCAATACGCTTTGGTTTTGGTTGTCCGGGATTTTAACAGGTTCTGTGTACGCCTCTTCTGGGTTTATTGAGAATCGTAGTGTATTGGGTGTGATGTCAAGACGGAAGTATCACTTCAGTCATATGGAGATGATGATCACGCAATGATACATCACTGGTTCTCTATTATGTTGCAACTATCGGGATAATATGACTAGGTCATGATTATCCGATTATAGAGACTAGTTGCTTATGATCTGATATATGTTTCGTACGGGGCAGACACTATTCCAGCCCCAGGCCTTGCATGTGACATCAGATACTGGATCGCAATACGTAATACTTCGTATACTACGCCTGTTATAGATTATATATTCCTTAAAGAATATTTCTGGAGAATTAGGTAGGCACGGCGCTTTGCTAGAAGCCAACCATGTCTTGTAAATTGGTAAGAACGTAGTACGGGGTACGCACGTATTCGGATAGTCCGACGACCGGATTTACTGCCAACATATCCAGGGATCTCATGGGTCGCTTCCCGAAGATTCACCGATGACGTATGACTCGAATAGAATTGATCTGGGATTAATTATTAGAGAGAGAAAATTAATCTGGGATTAATTACGGCGAGAATTTATCTGGGATAAAATTCAAATAGAAGAGAGAGAACGATTAATTTGGAATTAATCGATTAAATAATATATTCGATATATTAAATGAAATTAGATTTCATAGCGGAATTAAAATTGGATTTTAATTCGGGCTAACGAATTAATTTAGAATTAATTTGCGAGCGACTTTCGTAATAATTTTGCAAGGCATTATTATTTAATTAAATTTGATTTAATTAAGTCGCAACGAAAAATTCATTAATTCGGAATTAACATACCCGAGCCCGGAATGTGTTTGCGGGCCCACTCGGATCTTGAATCAAGTGGGGCCCACACAAGTCACATCACCTAGTCTATCTCATCACCTTTTGGTTGATGGAAGTAGTTAGTTATTGGTGGCTTGTTCAACACACAAGTGTGAAAGGCATGAGTGACCTTTACCAAATCTTGGATTTGGTATATCATTTTTTGTTTTTTGAAAATCAAAACAAGTCACACAATTCATCCTCTCCTCTCTTCTCTCAACCGAAACTCTCTCTCTCTATTACACTCTCATTACCGAGAGTTATAAGAAGTAAAAGGGAATTTTTGTTGCAAAAATCTCCATTGCTAGCACATCAAAGAGTCATACAAAGGTGATAGGGAAACATCCATTGAGTTTGGAATTCAAAACAACAAAGCTTGGAGCTAAACATACAAATCAAAAGGAGCTTGGAGCACTTCAAATGAGCCAAAAATTTTGTTCTCAACACATCCACACAACCGATCAAAGTGAGTATAATTTCCGCTATATTTCTTTGAGTATTCACACATGTTTTATGCTTAATGATCTTGGATTTGTTCTTAGAGAACCCAACAGAAGTAACATCCATATAAAGTGTCTGACCTGACAACGTTGAAATCTATATTTGAAATAGTACCATTTGTCTCGATTACCCGACCCGAGGAACGAAGATATGATGATAACTGACCAGTTTGAGAGAAGCAAGACGTCTATCCTTCTTGAAAAATGGTGCATCTAGAAAACTAATGATGAAAAAGATAAAACAACGATTCACATTGATCATGGGCTTTTCCAGCTGCCATAGGCTGGTGCAGTGGTAGAGTAGCAGCCACCATGGGCTAGTGCAGTAGCCGTCATAAGCCAATGCAATGGCAGGGGAATAAGCTTATTTGTTTGGCTGAGAAGGTGGTGGAAGCAATGACTAACAGTTGTAATGATGACAGGGTGATGCATGGTGATGTTATGATCGGTTGAAAATGTGATTTGAGAACCTATATAAAGGGGTAAAAGTCATATTAGAAAGGGTTATCAATTTTTATATTTTACAACACTTGTAAATTGAGAGCAAAGCTATAAATGCAAGCTTGTGATAGAGAGAGAAAGTGAGTTGTGATCCGACCACATTGTATACCTTTTGGGTTGTTTGTTAAGTCGTGATCCAACCACATTGTATACCTGTGGGGGGTTATTTGTTATGTACTAAGTGTAATTTTTTTATTAGGCGCTCGGGTCGGTATTTACCCCAAGGCTAATAAAATCATCCACATTTCTCCCGTGGATGTAGGTTAGAGCCAATCACTGTCGAACCACATAAACACTTGTCTCTGTGATCATTTGTCTTTTGTCAAGTTTGTGTGGTTCTCACTAATCAAATAAATTAACAGTTAAAAGAGGTTTGTTCGATGAGTAAATTCTCTATATTGTTCTTGGAACAAAAAACAGTTGTCAACAATTATATTTATAGAGCGTTGAATAATGAATAAAAAAAGAATAAAAGTAGTATGGCAACTTGAAAGTTATTTTGGGAGGTGGTTGGTCTCTCGAAGTATCAACAACTTAGAGATCTGGGTTTCTTTGAATGAATCCAAATTTTAATTTTATTATTACTCTTTATGGATTTTTGTGTCCGTAATAATTTGATATCAGAATAGGCCGGGGTAATATTTCCCACCTGAAAAATACAGTATTAAAGGATGAACATGAAAATAATTGTTTGAAAAAAGTCACAGACGGTCATTGGAACGAAGTACACCTTTAAAGACAAAGGTATTTAAAGTAGGAAGTAATTGCATGGTCAAAACTTTTAAAATATTATAAGCTTAGTTTAATAAAAAGATTTTCTTTTAGGAAGATTTTTATTTCATTATTATCACATAGGTTTATTACATTAGCATTATCATTTATTAGTTATCATTTTAGGCTTTTAAACTCTATTTATAGAGGATGAACAATGAATAAAATAAGAAGAAAAATATTATGGCAACTTGAAAGTTGTTTTGAGAGGTGATTAGTCCCTCAAAAATACAACAATTGAGAGATTTGGGCTCTCTCGAATAAATCTAAAAAAATATTATTCTTTTGTTATTCTCATTATGACCATTTGTGTTCATAACATGATTTGTAAACAATTAAACAAATGATCGAATTTTTTCAGTTCTCATTTGGGATTGAGTGAAATTATGAAATTAGGGTTATATGTTTTATTTTTATATTATGAAGTGTGTTATTGTATGCGTGAGCTTACATGAAATTATTTTTAAAATAAATAAAAATATAATACATTATCCACTGGATTGGTTCGGTTTCAATTAATTTGAAATTCTTTCAAACAGATCGAAACCGACATTCCGATCGATTTATAGGAAGAAATGAAACTGAATTTTTGTAATAAAACTGATCCAAACCGATTAAAAAAGTTGATATGAATTGGTTTGAATATGTTGCGTTAATATTTGCCAGCCCCAATTTATAAATTTGAATCCTTCCAATATTTTTCCAAAAGAAGAAGAATGGGTAACTTGAAAACAAATCATATCTCAATATTTTATGTATTTTACATTTTCCATCTTTTAAAAAAAAAAAAAAAAAAAAAAAAAAAAAAAAAAAAGAAAGGAAAAAGAATCAATTCCACTTGTGATTTTTATTTTTTTTAAAAATAAATTTAAGATCATCGTAATATACTAATTAAATTTTTAATAATCATTTGGTTGGCTATCTAATATTCATCAAACATTCAAACTCAACCACTACTATTTGACAGTTAATAATGGTAAGCTGTGTATAGGTCCGTCCACCAACCGATTAATATTGCCATTTGCTTTGTAGTGGAGTGGTTACTATTAAAAGCACTTTTACTAATAACTTTGCTAATGCTTGTGAGGATAAATCTATGTTATAAAGTTTCTTTATTCCAATAATTTGTTTGCCATAATCCACATTATACTTAATCATTCCTTCTTATGTATATATAATTTTATATATGTCTCGTCAACCTTTTTGTGAATTTGTTGCCGAATTAATTTATAGATTATTTACATTTTATTATTAAACTTAATAATTACGTATTGTGTATTTTGAAATATTACATTTTATTATTAAATTTGTTACAAAATTATATTTTAATACTAAAATTATACAAAATATAATATTTTCTTAATTTTCCATTAGTTGATCTTAGTGAACGTAGTATTAAAATATAACGGTCAATTAAGAGTTTGATGGAAAAGTAATAAAATTATTATTTTTAACAAGTTTAATAGTAAAATGTAATATTTTAAAATTTACATTACCGAATGTTTATTTGGCCATAAATTTTGTAATAAAATATAAATAACCCTTAATTTATCAATTAGTTTTCTTTTATGTTTACGGGGACCGTATTAATTCATATCACATTTTTTTAAAAGATTTTGATATGAAAATTGTGTCGATTGCACGACATATATATTAAATACAATTAATAGTATAAAGTGTTTTTTTTTTATAATGAAAATAACACACAAAATTTGAACTCACACTCTTAAATTTAATAGTAAGAGATGAGATCACTATAATGACAAAATTTCCCAGGGAGATGAGGCCCGTGGGGCCTTTTATGTTAGTGGTAGATAAATAGATAATTTCTATACATGTTGGTTAGACGTATTAGATATTTGTAATATCTGTTTAAATAGAGGTAAAATTCTCGTGTGAATGTGGACCCACACGAAGGCCTTCAAAGTGTAATATGTTAGGGCCAAACAAGGGAGACAATTTTCGAACCTGTTAATTAAAAGAACGAATATAAATATTGATATACTTATATCATGTCCGGTTCGTTGCGATCTCTCATACGGATCTAGTGGCAAAACCTAATATAAAGTGCATTTAAATGGAAGGAATTTGTCAACAAAACTTAGTGTGTATATTATTGCAAACTCGAAAAAACCCAACAAGTATTTATGATATTTATGATATGTGGTAGAGAGAGGTAGATGCAATATCAATTAATTAAAAATCACTTCAACCAGTAAAGTGCCAATTTATTCCATGATTAATTCAATGTCGGCAAATGATGTATGGCCAGGGCTGGATTTGGGGGCATTCAGAGGACGCCATGTGGCAATCGAGGAAGATTAGAGAACCCACCTCTTTTGTACAAAATTAATTAATTAAATTATTTTTCCCTTCTATGGTAAATTATCATTTTCTCACTTTAAGTTTGATAAAAATTTAACAAATATTAAAAATTTTAAAATGTATCAATTTTCACCTAAAGCTTTTAGTTGTGTGTGACTCCTTTTTCATCAGACGTTTAATTTCCATTAGTGAAAATTAATATATTTTAAAAAAGATTTCGAATTTTTATAAATTTTCATCAAATTGGAAAAACGATAATTTCCCTTTATTCCTTTCTGTTGTCTTAGAATTATGATTTTTGTATAAGTGAAACCCAGTACTTTAATTTCGGGATTGATATTTAGGAAGTTATTATTTCCGAAAATTGATTTATAATAAAAAAATCTGAAAATCTTAAATAAATACAATTTTAAACCCTAAAGTTTCATTTAATTGATTAATTTATACTTTTTAGATGTAAATTAGTACATTGATTAAAAAAAATTAGGTGTAAATTAATACGTTTAATGAGATTTTGGATGTAAGATTAAATTTAAAATATATAAATTAATACACTGGTGAAACTTTGGATATAAATTTAAATTTATTTAAAGTGTTCGAATTTTTTCATATGCAAATCAATTTTCGGACTTGATATTTTAAAGGTGCAAAACAAGCTATTAATACATGTACTGATTCCTTTGAACATATTGTAAAAGTAATAATTAATAATAGGAAAATTATGATCAGTACACCTCAAAGTTAAGCTAAAGTCAGGAAACATATTAGATTTTGAAAAAAAAAAATCATCTATCCTCCTAAATTACGGAAAAAAAACATATTTTACATCCAAAAATTAATAATAACGGATATTTTACACCCACATTAATTATGAAAAATGATATATTACATTAAAAAAAAACTAGTATTTTTGGGAGTAAAATATCTATTTTTCATAAATTATGATTGACAGGTAATAATTTTCAAAAACCAGATATATTTTTAAATTTTAACTTTATAATAAATGTTACGCTTGACATGGACAATCCTTTTTCATGTAACATTTTTTTTTTAAAATTTTGGAAATCTCTTCATCAAACCACTCAATTCGGATTTAAGTGAAGTAGATAAAATATCAATTGTCTCATGCTCTTACAAAAAATATATTCCTGGATTCGAATTAAGAACCTGACAATCAAATCATAAGTCATTTCTTACCTTAGGGGTGACATATAATATCTTCCTCTTTAATTCTAATCAGCATCTAATCATAATCATGTAATTAGCATATACAATAATAACAAGAGCAATACTATTTTTCTCGAGAGATTTATAGATGATCATAAACTAACATTGGTTTATGAATTGTCTATTCGACAATCAAATGGGAAACTTTTCTTGAGAGATGTAACATTTTTCTAATAACAATTATCGGTGTCATTATCCAAAATAACAATCATCAACTGCATGCGTTACCTCTCCGTGATAAGTATGATGTAGTTGGGAGGTGATATATCATGTGCCGGATGTATATGTCATCTCTCTCACAGTAGGCGGGCCCCACAACACATAATATAATTTTCGAGGAAAAAACGGGAGACGGATTGTATATCCGTTTTTAGGATGAAAATAGAACGGTTTTGAGTTTATAATATAATGTTTTAAAATATGTGAAATTGATTTGGCTAATGCCCACACGATTTTCAAAAGCGTTGCTCACAAAATCCAATCAAAACAGACAAACAACCCCTATACCTGCATGGCCCCCCGCCCCCGACCACCTAATTAACTCTCTCATCAAAACGCTCTCAACACGCGCGTGGAAACTGAATCCATGTAATTTTCCTTTTATTTTTTTTTTATTTTTAAGACAAGTCATAAAACGGAAAGTCTCACCCCTCCTAAATCGAAAATTATATTATGTGACGAGTGTATATGTCATTTCTCTCACAGCAGGCGGGCCCCACAACTGTGTGGGGGCCCACTTGCTGTGAGAGAGATGACATATACATCCGGCAGATGATATACCACATCCTCCTAAATTCATGACACTATTGAGTATGGGTGGTAAAACGAATCAATGAATTAAATTTGTATCGAATCATATACGAATCGAGTCAAAATGTGATGGATTCATATTCGATTTGTTTAATAAATGAATCTTAATATCATGATTCATATTCAAATCAATGAGTTTAAATTCGTATTCAATTCGTTTGATAAACGAATCGAATCGAATTGACCAATTTATTAAACGAATTCATTTTTTCAAACTCATGTTCGCTTTAAAACGAATCAAATAGAACGAATAAACGAATCCTAACTCAAATTGCCACGCATAATATTGAGTTGAATTGTAGCAAGTTTTTTTTTTATAGTTTTTTATGAAGCGTGTTTTAATAATATACATTAAGATTATGTTATATTTAAATTATTAATTATTAATTATGAATCATAATTTATAATAATAACAATAGAATCCAAACGGACTACTCTCTCTCTATTTCTTACTCCCTGTGTGTATGTATAAATTATACATGTACGACCATCCTTGGCAATTATCAAACCTTGTTCAAAGTTGAAACTTCAAATATAAATTGTTCTTGATCAAATTTTTGGCTTCTGCAACGGCAATGAGAATCAAGAAAACGATGGCAGTTGAGTATGGATTCTTTAAGGTGACAAATCATGGGGTGCCTAAAGAGATCGTAACGAGATTGGAAAATCAAGGGGTTGATTTTTTTGCTAAGCCAGTCATTGAGAAACAAAGAGCTGGCCCTGCTTGTCCTTTTGGTTATGGTAGCAGAAACATCGGTTTCAATGGTGATTCTGGTGAACTTGAGTATCTTCTTCTTCATACAAATCCTACCACCATTGCTGAACGATCCAAAACTATCTCAAATGACCCTTTCAAATTTAGGTAATTAATTCCATGTCCTTAATCTAAGTCATTTTTGTTGCATATTTCGAAAATTGTTTCATAACTGACGTACAGGTTCCGGGGTTTATGCTCAGTTTGTGGCATGATTGATTATTTGCTATCAATAATTTAATGCTCATTTGCTTGATACTTTGGATTATTATTATTATTATTTTTAAGTGTTGATGCTTGCCTGCATTGAAAAGGACATTTATTTTTCTTATGATAAAAAAGAAACAATTAAATAAACACAAATCATAGTTCGTAATCAAATTGTTTTATATTTTAGTAAATTCAATAGTTTTTTTAGTAGTTTTTAATAATTAGTGTCATTATTCGGATTTCGTGGACTCAGGTTAATGGTATAATTGAAATGAATGATTTAATTATTTATCCTCTTTGTTAAAATAATAAAGATAAATCAGTATCTAATTATAATTAAATTATGATTATAAATTAAAATTTTAATTTAATTAAATAACTTTTTATACTCATTTAGGAGTACATCTATCACTACTCTTGTTAAAATATTGTAGCCCTAATTTTAATGCCACTCTTTCATGGACTCCATTTAGTTTTTATTTGATAATCAAGGGGAGGCTTATTCTCTTTCATTTATTTTAACAACATTTGGAGCAATGATTATGAATGCTTACCAATGGAGTCAAGCCCCATACGTGCAAATCCAATCAAGAGTTAAAATTAGTTTATTGTTATAATTGGATTTCCTAGTAACTCTCTAGTTTCAATTGAGTGTTCTCGTTAATATGTAAGACTTCATCTATAAATAGAGTATGAAAAAAATTTATATTTAGATAGTAGCAATTAAAATAATTATTATGATCACATGATTTTTATGTACGGTCAAACAATTATTTGCAACGTGGGATGTTTCTTAATAAGAATTTGAGACCCAACATATTTGGAGAAGTTCAAAGTTATCTTCACTCTTTTCTCATGGACTATATATTATTTTCTAATTATGAGGTTGTTGATGGGGATTTATGCGGCTAAGGTTTCTGAACAGTTCGGTAAATGCAAAGAGGGAAGTTCCACTCATCCAGAGGACATAGCATGATTAAGTTCTTCAAGACCGGCAACGAATGAGCCGAGACCGACCACAATAACCCGGTAGCTCGGTTCATTTCTACTCACTCCCAGGATCGATAGCTCGAATATTGTGGATCAGGTTGGAAGTGGCGGGGGCAGATCAGTTTGTTATCTGACTGACTTCTTGAGGACCGACGTGGGATTGGAATAGCTAGATTTTCCCTCCAAAACTCTCACATTCGAAATTCAACAGGTTGTCATCATTAATGAAAAGGTCTGACAATGCACCTTTACTGCGTGATGTGACAGGAATTCAGAGGGTATGTCTTACTTTCGGCGATGACAGTTTGGGGAAGGGAACCTTTCAAATCGCCGAAAATTCGCAGACCTGCAGGGCTGGCGTCACAAAGATATGGGAACAGCGCCGTATATTGAGTAGTATATAAGAGAAGGTTGATCACATTTGTAGGGGTTACAAAATTTTCCATTTGAGAACTACTTGTAAGAAATAGCACAACCTGCTCGGTTTCATTAGACCTTCACTAAAACAGGTCGGTTGAGCTCGGTTTAGTAATTAAAGAACCCCCCACCCCGCTTTGTGACCATGGACGTAGGCTGGACAAGCTCCACCGAACCACGTTAAATATTTTCTTTTCGATTCTTGTGTGTTTCTTGTTTTTCGCCAAATTTACTTTTGGTCATCCCATAACCAAACAAATTCAAGGTTGAATGAGGATTGTCTCGGGTGAGTTATCTCGAAACTGCCTCTGGGACGAAAATCACCCATCAACAGTTGGTGCCGTCTGTGGGGAGAGAGCAAAAAGGCAACTAGCGTGATAAGACGATGACGGAAGATGGGAACCATAGGTCATCGGAGAGTTCAACGATGGAGTGGATGGGAAAAATAGAGGAGAGCATGAGAAATGATAGGAAGAGAACCAGACACTCATAAAGGCCATGTTGGAGAAGCTGGAAAGGCTGGAAAAAGAAAATAATGAGAGGTTGGAGGCTGCTCAAGTCGGAGGAGAAACGAGATAGCGGAAGGGAAAATGGTGGTAGAATTGAGCGGTGACAATGAATCCGGGAGGAAGGAGCCACAGAGGGTGAGGTCAGTGGTGATAGCGAGAGCCCCACAAACGGAAAGAATATGGGGGGAAGAAGAAGAGAGACAAACATTGGAGTCATCAAGTAATAGCCCATGCTCCAAAAAGAGAGAAAGTATGAGATATGTGAGAGGGGAGCGAGAGGTGTCTAGCCATGGTGCACGTCGTGATAGGGGCAACGGACGTGAAGATGTTCGGGGGAGACAATATGATGATACTGATAACCATATGAAAGCCTGATTGTGAAAAGAAATGAAAAAGTGGGAGGAAAATCTAAAGGTGGATAAAGGGGATGGTCAGGATGGAGAGATGGCCTCTCCCTTTATAAAAGAAATCTTGTTGGCAGAATTTCTTAGGCGGTTCACAATGCCGTCTATAAATGCATACATGGGTCACACCAATCCTAAGTCTCACATTAAGAATTTTGTCCTGCTAATGGAAGTATATGGAATGGTGGGAGAAATCATCTGCAAGGTGTTCCCTATGACCCTGGGTGGACCCGCAATCCTGTGGTTCAGAAGTTTGACTCCGGGGAGCATCAGTAGTTTCTCACAGCTCAGGAAATCGTTCATTCGGCATTTCAAAGGAGCGTATGTTCCAAAAAAGACAATATGAGAGTTGAGGTTGATGAAGCAGAGGGATGATGAGCCCCTGAAGAATTTTATTGAAAGGTACCAAAATTTGGTGCTCGAGGTCGGGGCCTATGAGTCAATGGAGGCTCTGGAAAGTCTTAAAGGGGCCCTAAAGGTTGGAAGATTATGGACTCACTTGAGGGTCCAGGACGTACCAGACTACGCCACAGCTCTGCAGTTGGCGAGGAAGTTCGTTTTGATGGAGGAAGAGGAGAAGACCGCCCGGAAGGGAGGGGTACAGAAGGAAAGAGTGTAGAAGCCAGAGATGCCGCGGAGGCCGGATAGAGAGTTGAGGAATCCTCCTCCCAGATAGAGGGAGTTCAGGCCGATGCCTCCCAGCAATGTGCCACAAGAGAGGAGAGCTCAGGTACAAGTAAACCATGTGGCCGGAGGAGTAGGGCACACACCCTTGAACAAACCGATGGTTCATATCGCGAAAGAAATTCAAGGTAGGGGCCTCTTAATGGAGCCCGATCTGAGAAAGTATCCGGTAGAGAAGAAGAATGAGAAATATTATTGTGTACACTATAATATGAGGGGGCATTCGGTAGAAGGTTGTAAGGATCTGCGAGAGCAGATGAAAAATCTTACACATAACGATTATCTAAATGAGTATATTGACCAGGATGCCATGGCGGCCCGGCAGCGGCAATGGCATAGACAAACATATACCATCGCCGGAGGCAGGACACTGGTCGGAGACTCAAACTGGTCGAGAAAGAATTACTGTAGGATCCGAGGGTCGGAGGTAATGTCGGTGGGGCAGTCCCAGAGCATGCAAAATGATCGGTTGGTCCCTATAATGTTCACATGATCTTTTCGCATGACGACGAGTTAATAATTAAGGCGGTGATAGGGGGAGCTGAAGTAGACAGGATCTTGGTGGATCCAGGGAACGCATTTGACATAATCTCTAAGGAAGCCTTGGATGGTCTGGGGATAGAATATGCGACAGTGACCCAGGATGAGACGCCCTTGTATGGTTTCGGGGGAGCAACAGTCGTCCCTCTGGGCAGGATACAGCTGGCCATGACAGTCGGAACTTCCCCACGCACCCGAACGATCATGATAGACTTTACAGTGGTGGACTGCATGAGCAGTTACCAGGTCATAGTGGGCCGACCCTTTATGATGAAGACTAAGGCCGCCATGTCGTGTTATTACTTGAAGCTGAAGTTTCCCACCCGGGCTGGGATCGGGATTGTGTGTGGAAGTCAGAAAGTCGCCCGGAGTTGCTTTGCCACTGATTCAAAAGAGACCATTTGTATTGAGAGGGGTAGTCGGAAGAAAATAATAAGGGAAGTGGAGGGGGATGAAGACTGAGAAGAATCAGATAAATTTCCAGGTGCACGATCCAAGAAGATTGCCCGGTTGGGGGTAGCCGAAGAGTTGGAGTCAGTAGAACTCTTTGGCCTTGGGAAAGTTATTAAGGTAGGAGCAGGTTTGGAAGAAAACCTGAAGCAGGATCTCCTAAAGCTTTTAGAGCGGTATGTAGATATTTTTGCTTGGAGGCATAGTGACATGCCCGGAATAGACCCCAAGTTCATCAGCCACCATTTAGCAGTGGATCCGACTCACAAGCCGGTCAAGCAAAAATGAAGAATATTCAACCAGGAGCACTGCGAGGCGGTAGCGGCCGAGGTGGAGGGGTTGCTAAAGGCTGGATTCATCAGAGAGGTAAAATACCCGGAGTGGGTCTCGGATGTGGTTTTAGTAAAGAAACCAAGTGGGAAGTGGAAGATGTGTGTGGACTTCTCCTACCTTAATATGGCTTACCCGAAAGATAGTTTCCCACTCCCAAAAGTGGATCAACTGGTGGATTCGACTGCATGACATGGACTGCTCAGTTTCATGGACGCTTTTTCGAGTTATAACCAAGTAAAAATGCATCCCGGGGATGAGGAGAATAATACATTCATCACAGATCGGGGGCTGTACTGTTATAGAGTGATGCCGTTCGGCTTGAAGAATGACGGGGGCAACATTTTAGAGGTTGGTGAACAAGGTCTTTAAGCCCCTCATCGGTAGAGCCATGCAAGTGTATGTTGATGACATGATAACAATGACCATGAAACCGGAGGGTTATTTGGCCGACCTTGCGGAAACCTTTGAGCTAATAAGAAAGCATGTCATGAGGCTGAATCCGGAGAAATGTGCATTTGTAGTGGCCTTGGGGATGTTTTTGGGGGTATATGGTCAGTGCAAGGGGAATAGAGGCTAACCCACAGAAGATCCAAGCGCTTCTGGATTTGAAATCTCCCAGGATAGTTAAAGAAGTGCAAAGCTTGACGGCCCGGGTGGCTGCGCTAAACCGATTCATATCATGTGCTACCGACAAGTGCCATCCATTTTTCAAATTGATCAAGAAGATTAAGAAGGGCGTCACATTGATGGAAGAGTGCGAGGAAGCCTTCACGCAGCTCAAACAATACTTAGCCCAACCTCCGCTTTTGGCCAAACCGATCCTTGGTGAGTCTTTGTTTTTGTATTTGGCTTTATCTAAGTATGTTGTGAGCTCGGTGCTAGTGCAGGAGGCTGATAAGATCGAGAGGCCGGTGTATTACATCAGTAAAGCCTTTTGGATGCGGAGAGGAGATATCTGGCTCATAAACTGGTGGCGTTGTCATTAGTCAAGGCTGCCAGGAAGCTGAGACCTTACTTTCAAGCTCATCCAATCGGAGTATATACCAACCACCCCTTGAGGCAGATCCTGCATAAGCCAGAGGTCTCGGGCCGGTTAGTAAATTGGTCGGTGGAGTTGAGTGAGCACAACATATCTTACTTACCGAGGGCAGCGGTAAAAGGGCAGGCCATGGCAGATTTTATGTCCGAGTTCACTGAGCCCCATATTTTAGAAGTTTCAGAGACCAATTGGGAGTTGTCTGGGACGGATCTGTTAGTTCGCAAGGTTGTGGGGCCGGGGTCGTTTTACGAAGTAGTGATGGCGAAGAGGTGGTCTACGCCTTGAGATTTTCTTTTGAGGCCACCAATTATGAGGCAGAATATGAAGACATTTTGGCCAGATTGAGGTTGTGCACGGTGGTGGGCGTCCGAGATGTGATTGTGAAGAGCGACTCCCAGCTGGCCATCTAGCAGCTGATGGGTGAATTTCAGGCTAGAGAGCCCAACATGGCGGCGTATATGGCCAAGGTCAAGAAGCTGGCCGGAGAAATGGGTAGCGTGTAGTTCGTGCAAATCGGTAGGGAAGATAACCATCAAGCTGAATCGTTGGCTCGGCTGGCATATTCTATTAAGTAGACCCGGCCAAGGTTCCGGTTCGGAACCAAAACCGAACCGGTTCGGTAAGGGTTCTCACCATGACCGAACCGGTTGGAACTGCTGGAACTGAACGGTTCCAGCGGTTCCAACGGTTCCAACCGGAACCGTACGGTTCCGGTTGGAACCGAAAGTAAAAAAAAAAATAAATAATGAGGTTTAAAAATACAATACTAAAACATGAATGTCCACATCCCTTTTATAACCAACTCTTGGTTATTGACTTCTTTATATAAGCGATGTGGGACACAATAACCAAGTAACAAATATCCCACATCGCTTATATGAAGAAAACACTAGCCAATAGTTGGCTATAAAAATGATTATATGTTAAAAGAATTTTATAAAAAATAATTATATAAAAATGATGTGATAGTTTGAAAAAACATTACGATTATAGAAATTTTTTTTCTATTTTTTAAAATTTTTTATTAAGAAAAAAAAACCAAAAGGGGAACCGTAACCGAACCGGAACCGACCGGTTCGGTTCCGGTTCGGTTTACGGTTCCGGTTCCACACTTGTGGATCCGGGAACCGGCCGATTCGGTTCGGTTCCGAACCGGAACCGAACCACCGGCCTAGTCGACTATTAAGTCGGAGAAGCCCCGAACCATTCCCTGATTTGTCTACAAGAAAGGAGCGTTGGGAATCCAAAGGTAATGGAAGTGGAAGCAGGAGAAGATGCCTCTTGGATGGACCCGATCAAAAAGTATTTGGAGACTGGGGAAACGTCCGAGGATAGGAAGGAAGCGAGAAAGTTGAGATACAGAAGCTCAAAATTTTGTCTTATTGAAGGGGTATTATACCGGAGGGGATATACTGTGCCGCTTTTGAGATACCTCGCGGCAGAAGAGGCTGACTATGTGCTCAAAGAGCCACGGGGGTATTTATGGAAGTCACGCCGATGGGCAATCTATTGCGCATAAAGCTTTGAGACATGGATTCTATTGGCCGACCATGCACCAGGACGGAATATAGGTGGCAAGAAAGTGTGAGGGGTGCTAGAAGAATGCAAACATCCATCACCAGCCGGCAGAGCAGTTGACTTCACTAGTTAGCCCCTGGCCGTTCGCTCAGTGGGGGCTGGATATCATCGGGCCAATGCCTGCAGGACGGGGACAAGCCAAGTACGCCATTGGTTATTTTACTAAGTGGGTAGAGGCCGAACCTCTGTCTGCAATCACAGAAAAGAGGGCAACAGATTTTGTAAAAAAGAATATCATCTGCCGGTTTGGAATTCCCCGGGCCATCATTACCGACAATGGGAAATAATTTGACAGTAAGGATTTCAGGAAACTCTGTGAAGATCTTCAAATCGCCTTAAGATTTGCTTCACCTGCTCATCCCAAGTCCAACATGCAGGTCGAGGCTACCAACAAGACGATCAAAACAAATTTGAAGGCCAGACTCGGATCTTGTAAAGGTATGTGGGTCGAAGAATTACCAGAAGTATTGTGGGCACACCGAATGACCTACAAGGATTCCCATTTTCTTTGGCTTACGGGTGTGAGGCAGTTATCCCAGCAGAAATAGGGATGATCACCCACCGGGTCCGACATTTTGAGGCTGAATAGAATGAAGAACTTATCAGGAATCATCTTGATCTGACCGAGGAAAACGAGAAAAGTCGGCTATGAAAGCAGCCGTATGTCAACAGAGAATGACCCGTTTCTACAATAAGAGGGTTCATATCCGATCCTTCCTCTCCGGAGACTTGGTTTTGAGGAGGGTCACATTGAATACCCGAAGACCTGAGGAAGGTTCACTGGGCGCTAAGTGGGAATGGTCATATAGAGTGTTGGAGATTGTGAGATCGGGTGCCTATCTTTTGGAGCAACTGGACGGTACCCGACTCAAAAAGCCTTGGAATGCCGAGATGCTAAGAAGGTACTTCCAATAGCCTTTTTTCTTTGAACCACAAGTAATTAGATAAGATGGCTAGAACCAAAGAACTTTTGTAAAGCCTCTCTTGAAATGACCCACCAAGAGTTGTAAAAATGGCAGTAGGACTCATGAATATGAACATGATTTTCTCTTTCTGAATTAAAAAGCTCATCCACTTTACTTGTTGCTTAATTAAATGTGAAAATCATGTTCAATATTTTTGGGACGTGCTCGATGCAAAGGGGTGATCGGTAACTGGGTAGGACACCAAGCCCATGGCACGCCACTCCCAGGTGTCACTATCAAACCCCCGAGTGGAAGTGTTCAGACCTGGTTCATTTCACTTTTGAGGATTTAGAACGCATCAAGGGATGAAGTGCATACGGGAAACGGGCGAACCCCTCGTGGCACGCCACTCCCGGGTGTCATTATCAAACCCCCGAGGCCGGAGCGCTGCTATCCCATGGCTCGTATTTTTGAGGAATAGCTCGGGTAAACCGGACCCGGGGATGTTTCTCCCCCTGCAACTCGGCTGGTGAACCCCGTTGAAGACTTTCGGAGAGTATGGCATGGGGATGGCTTAATTGCCTCCATGACCATCATGCTCCTGGGTAAACCGGACCCAGGGAGGTTTATTCCCCTACGAGTCGGCTGGTGAGTCTCGTTGTGTACCATCAGACCACCTGGCTTAGGCTTGGCAGAATGGTCCCATTGATTACAGGAGCCTCGGGTAAACCATACCCAAAGAGGTTTCTTCCCCTACGAGTCGGCTGGTGAGTCCCATTGAGAACCACCTATGGAGGGCACACACGAGGTGTCTTCCTCGCCCATGGGGATTTGCCTGACCGCCTCGAATCAGCGTATCCGTAACCTGGTTAGCCGGGACACTGAATTGTAAGGTTTAGAATTATGTTTTGGAGGCCTCGGGCAGGACGCTGCCTCGGAGCACCTGCGTTGTTATTTTTACTTCTTGAATTTTTGAATGGGGTATGTGCTAAGTCACCTCCACCTTTTGTTAACTTTACTTTGTTCCAATTTTTGATTTTCGCTGGTCTGGCAAGGGGACGCCCGCGTCAGGATCCGCAGAGCCTCAGAGGTTGAAAATCTTCCCTCGTATAAATCTCAAATATTCCATCAGCTCGAGGTTGTATTCGTTCCATCGAGTCTGTTATGTTCCACCAGCTCGGGGCTGGATTATTTCCACCGAGTCTGTATTGTACTACCAGCTCGGGGCTGGATTCTTTCTGCTGAGTTTGTATTGTACCACCAGCTCGGGGCTGGATTCGTTCCGCCGAGTCTGTATTGTTCCAACAGCTCGGGGCTGGATTCGTTCCGCCGAGTCTGCATTTTTCCATCTGCTCGGGGCTGGATTCGTTCCGCCGAGTCTAATTTTTTCCATCTGCTCGGGGCTGGATTCGTTCTGCCGAGTCTAAGTTTTTCCATCTACTCGGGACTGGATTCGCTCCGCCGAGTCTAAGTCTCTCCAACCTCGGGGTCGGGTTACGTCCGACCGAGTGCCTGACAATGGCTTGAGGACAGACCATACGAAGGCATTGAGGATGACCGAAGTTGGAACTAGGGCAATCCTTTTTGTACAATTCCGAAGAATTAGCCACCTGGCAGTCGATCAACACACTTTTGATTTGTATAGTTCCCGGCACCAACTCGTACACTCGTTGAAACTGAGAACTAAGGGACATATGTTGATAGGGATTTCTGCTGCTAAGGTTTCTGAACAATTCGGTAAAGGCAAAGAGGGAAGTTCCACTCATCCAGAGGACATAGCATGATTCAGTTCTTCAAGACCGGCAACGAATGAGCCGAAACCGACCACAATAGCCCGGTAGCTCGGTTCATTTCTACTCACTCCCAGGTATGCATGGCAATGGGCCGAGCCGGGCCCGGGCTTTTAAAAGCCTGGCTAAAAAAAGATTGGCCCGGCCCAGCCAAAAGCCCGGCCCGAGTCGGGCCGGGCTCGGGCTCGGGCCAAACCCGACCCGAATTGTAAAAAAAAAAAATTAATACATTCATGAAATGCAAAAATTACAAGACAATTTATAAATACATAAAAAATATATATATATTTCATCAACGAACTAACAATGCAAACTTCCACAAAATCACAAATAAATACATGATAAATCAAAAGTTTCAATGTTTCATCCATAAACTAACATCCAAAATTCAAAAATAAATACATCAAAAGTTTCAATATTTCATCCATAAATTAACAATCCAAAATCCACAAATAAATATATCAAAAGTTTCAATGTTTCATCCATAAACTAACAATCCAAAATTCCACAAAATCACAAATAAATACATCATAAGTTACAACATTTCATCCATAAACTAACAATTCAATTATCCAAATACCAGTATACCACAAACTAATACATCAAACTAATCCAACTCTTGTGGCTCACAGTCTTCTTCCACTCCATCCATCAATTCCTCTCCAGAGATTATAAGTTCTTCAGGAATAAGACCTAATGACAAAAAAATATTAAAACATGTAAATCAAAGAAAATAATTAATTAAGAAATCATCATTAAATTAATTTCTGAGTAATTTACAAAAATAGCTCATTCATCATTTCTTTAATTTCTTAGCAAAATATACATAAATAAATATTCTAAAATAATAATATATCGCCTTAGATAATCAATCTATAAGTAACTAATAGATAATTGATAAATTAAGCGCTCACGGTTCACCTACAAATGACGACTGACGAACTGCGTCTGACGATGAGAATATGAGATTGACGAATGACGAAGAACGACTGAGGCAGTGAGGCTGAGGCCTGAGCGAAGCACTGAAGCTGAAGCAGTAAGCGCTGAAGGGCAGAAGGCTGAAGCTGTGTGAACTGTGAAGGAAATAACTGAAATTAAAATTAGGGCAAGTGGGGGCAGGTAAGGGTGGCGCCGCAAATCAGTGAAATGAAATCACAAATTTACAAATTAGGGCAAGTGGGGGCTGACTGCTCTTGCCAACAAAATGGAGGCTACTCACTAATGGGCCAATGTGCCTCGTGAGTGTGTAGGTAACAGACTCAGTGTGACAGTGTGAGAGAGAAAATCAGAGAGACTATTAGACTAAGACACTAAGTCAAGAGGCAAGAGTCAGCAGTAGTGAGTCAGTCAGTGTGTGTGTGAGTTTTTAAAATTTTTCATTTTTTTTTATTAATTCAAGCCCGGGCCGGGCCGGGCCCGGGCTTAAATCGCCGAGCCTGGCCCGGACCCAAGCCCGAGCCGGGCTTGGTTTCTAGGGCCCTGTCCGTAATTTTTGTGCCCCGGGCCGGGCCGGGTTTGGTTTTTCTGCCACCCTTACTCCCAGGATCGATAGCTCGAATATTGTGGATTAGGTCGTAAGTGGCGGGGGCAGATCAGTCTGTTATCTGACTGACTTCTTGAGGACCGACGTGGGATTGGAATAGCTAGATTTTCCCTCCAAAACTCTCACATTCGAAATTCAACAGGTTGTCATCATTAATGAAAAGGTCTGACAATGCACCTTTACTGCGTGATGTGACAGGAATTCAGAGGGTAGGTCTTACTTTCGGCGATGACAGTTTGGGGAAGGGAACCTGTCAAATCGCCGGAAATCCGCAGACCTGCAGGGCTGGCGTCACAAAGATATGGGAACAGTGTCGTATATTGAGTAGTATATAAGGGAAGGTTGATCACATTTGTAGGGGTTACAAAATTTTCCATTTGAGAACTACTTGTAAGAAATAGCACAACCTGCTCGGTTTCATTAGACCTTCACTAAAACAGGTCGGTCGAGCTCGGTTTAGTAATAAAAGAACCCCCACCCCGCTTTGTGACCGTGGACGTAGGCTGGACAAGCTCCACCGAACCACGTTAAATCTTTTCTTTTCGATTTCTTGTGTGTTTCTTGTTTTTCGCCAAATTTGCTTTTGGTCATCCCATAACCAAACAAATTCAAGGTTGAAGGAGGATTGTCTCGGGTGAGTTATCTCGAAACTGCCCCTGGGACGAAAATCACCCGTCAACAGAGGTATCACAAGAAGGAGTGGCAGTTTGCTAAAATTTGAGTTAAATTTGTTTGTAAATTGGACCTCCATGTAGAGCTGACACCAAACACTAACATATCATTGCTTGCTTGAAGAAAATATATAAATGATTTATGATTATGGTGATATAGTCATAAAAAAAATCAATAACATTGCCATCAAATCACGAAATGGAATTGAAAGCAACCAAAAATCGATTGTCTTTATGTGCTCTATTATAATAAGAATTTGGGAAGCAGTAAAATGTTGCCCTTTTTTTGCCATATAAAGTTGAGAAATATCAATAGTATATGTATTTTGTCGTCTCATGTACTTACTAGTATGGCTTATTGATTGGCTTTTCTATTTTGTGCAGTCAAGCTGCGAATGATTACGTGCGATCCGTTGGAGAGTTAACGTGTGAGATTCTTGATCTTGCGGCAGAGGGATTGCGGGTCCCAGACAAGTTCTGCTTCAGTAAACTCATCCGAGACGTTGACAATGACTCGATACTCAGGCTGAATCATTATCCACCTGTCAAGGATTGGGACCCATACAATAGTCGAGTCGGATTTGGCGAGCATTCTGACCCTCAGATCTTGACCATCTTACGATCTAACGATGTGGATGGCTTTCAAATCTGTTTGAATGATGGTCTTTGGGTCCCAGTTTCCCCTGATCCCACCAGTTTCTACGTCCTCGTTGGTGATGCCTTACAGGTCAGCCAGAATTATACCTGAAGTAGGAAAAATAAAATATACTTGTGTGGGTCGAGTATATGAGCTCAGGTCGACGGCCAATTATCCTCTATTGATTTGCATACAAGTGAGTCATATAAATTTTTTTTTTTAAAAAAATGATAAATTTAAAAAGTTGACAAAAATTAATAATAAAATATCCTTATTATGCTATAAAATTATTTTAAATACATAATATAAAAATTTTATACTTAATTTTTTTCACCTCTTTATTCATTATATATATATATATATTAGATTTTTTAAGTTAGTGGATCCCATATCATTAAAATGGTGGGACCCACTTCTTGGCCAAACATATCGTCCGTAGGTTTGAGCAAATATACCGGCCTATACAAGTATTTTTTATTACTCAAGTTGACTAACTTTTTGAATTATTATTAGGACATTTTTAGTGACATTCTAATAATATTCTTGCATCATGAAATTGTATATTTTAGAGAGAGACTAGAATATACAATTATTTGAATGACGAATGTCACTAAAATGATATTAAAAAATGTCCCCCATAATCATTACCACTATAATTTATTTATTTTTAAATAATGATGGAATTAAAAGGTTATGACGAATGGGAGATTTAAAAGTGTGAGGCATAGGGCAATGACAAATTCACTGAATTCAAGAATGTCAATGGTATACTTTGGGGCACCACCACTTGATGCATGGATCACTTCTTTGCCAGAAACGGTGTCGTTCGAGAGACCAAGTCTATATAAGCCCTTCATTTGGTGCGAATACAAGACAGCTGTATACTCTCTACGATTAGGAGAGAACCGTCTTGATCTCTTCAAGATTCCGGAGGCGGGCAAACGCCTATGTGATTTGCAGAATTAGGGCAGAATAAGAGATAATATTAAAAAAAAAAAAAGAGATAAAGAAACTAAATATAATAAATTTAAAAGACTAAATTATTAAAATTAAAAGAAAAAATTAAAAAATAATTAAATTCCACATACTAGGTCTTAGGGGTCCTCAACCTCTTTACAAAACGAAAGAAAAATCTTGTATTTCTCGTAGGATTCGAGATTTATTCGGGACACACGTATATTCATTAAGAAGCCTAATTATGTATATAGGCAAGTCAAGGGTGGTCATTGTATTGTAACTCAATATAATTAGCTAGCATTTTTCTTTTAAAAGTAAGCATTTCACAAGTATTTATATATAATTATCTTGACTTTATTTGATGTTACTTTATTTGATGTTAGATTTAATACATGCATAAAGCTTTATAGCGTTATGAAGTAATGATTTATTCATTCATTTACTTACTTATTTATTTATTATTATTATTATTATTATTATTATTATTATTATTTTGCGTATATGTAAAGGATTTAATTTCTTTACAGATGCACAAAACTTTGTGTGGATAGATAAGCCTACAATATCTAATATGTAATGCATGCATGGTAATAA
>SKCR01000440.1:0-28806 GCA_019454045.1 Zanthoxylum bungeanum | reverse complement strand
AAATAATTGCTGATTGTGAAAGTGTTGTGAATGTTTATTGAAGTTTAATAGCATGGGCTGTGTATTGGAATTGATATGGTAGTGTTAAGGAGGCATTTGGGGTAAGAAACATATGTAAAAACTAGTGCAGAACTTGGAAAATCAGGTTAGCGTCGCGACGCCAAAGGGGCCTGCGTCACTATTGGGGTTTTGGGCGAAGGGTGCGGCGGAAGCACGGTTCGGGTGAAATCGTAATTTAAAATTTTTTCAAATTACCGAATAAATTATTCAATATCTAATATGAATAATTTATTCATATTTCACCTAAACCTATTTATTCAATATCAAATATCAACAAAAATAAGGTTGAAATGTCGCGAAACTTTTACGAAAATAGTTTTTTTCGCAAAATGACGCAAAACGCGTTTTCGGCCGAACCGACCACCAGACACTTATAGGGACTGCCCAGGTCAGCCCCAATAGTTTCAGGGCAGTTCATGGGCTTCCCAAACAGTGACGAACTCACTGTTTGGACAGCTGTCACCCGGTTGGCTCAAAAGTCACCCGATAACGCAGTTTTTCACCGTCTTCGCTTATTTCAACTCCGAAACACTTTCCGGAAATTGTTCATACTCCCAAAACACATCCATCACATTCATATGACATTAAATTTATCAAAAAAAATCCAGTTTTACAGAATCTGATCCAGAAACCAAAAATTCCAATTTTCATGCTTTAAATCAAAATTTTGAAGATTAAATCAATTAATAAAAACACCAAGTCACGTCACCACATATGAACAATCCAAGAAAAATTATAGGCATTAAAAGAGTGTTTATAACACTCTAGAATGGAAACTCATCATCAAATGATCAAATTGGATACTTATTACAATAATAGCATCCAAAATCACTTCACACATGCACTATACTTCCAATTCATCCACCAAATCCAAAAAGCCCCAAATTCTTAAGAAAAAGGAAACCCTAGATTCATACTAGATTATCAAGAAAATAAGAAACATGCTTTCAAGCTCAAAGGGAGATAGAATTACCTTTAATTCATAAATTCCTCAAAGTTTTTCCTTGATTTTCCTTGATTTTTGTTCTTGTTTCTTCAAAACAAGTTTGGGAGCTTTTTCAATGGTGTTTTTCGGCCATCACAAGCTTAGAAAGAGGAAAGAAAATTTTTCCCTTTTTAAGAATGCAATGACCGACTCAAACAAGGGTATAATGGTCATTTTGAAATTTTAATCCAATTAATTGGACAAATTTCATAACATTTATGAAATTTTTTTATTAATTAATCATTTAAATATTTAACAATTAAATATCCAAATAATTAATTAATATAATTATTATTATATATGTATTTTTATTTACAATAAATAACAAATACATATATTTATGGCATGTGTCATAATCTCATTTGACGAATAATTAATGTATATCTAATCGTATTATGTATCAAATACAAATACACAGTAATTACGATTGACTAAAATTGCCCATATGCATGTGTTATCGTTTAACCGATTAAACGATCCAAATTAACTCATTTAACTCGGTGAAGTATTATGAATAATCCATATTATTCTTATCGCGTTACCCAAGTGCTCAACGAGTACACTTCATATTGTGGGACTCTCTAAGTTTATGTTTATCCATAATGAAATCCAATTTCGTGTTCATAATCCACCCACTCGTGAATTATGACGACCACATATAATCTCACTAAACTATGCAAGTCGAGGTCATAGCATACGTATAATCCCTCCATCATATGACATTCATATTACACCTGAGATATAGATAAAAATGTCAAATCCGTTTGGTATAATACAGTCGACTTTCAATTTATGATCTCTAAATAACAATCGGAACTGATTTCCGAAGTTATACCATGGCCATGGATTTACTAGATCATAACCACGTGAGGATGCCTATGCCCTGTACACAGGACTGACGGATCCTATCTTGATATGCACTTGATATCATGAGCATCAGTCCATACCCAACGAACAGGCGGAGGTCTGATCATGAATAGATCGTTGTCGTGACTGCCATCAAAGTGTGGAGGATAACTCATATATCCCATTGTGGTATCTCATGTCAAATGACCATTATGCCCGCTCAACTCGAGAAGATTTCTATTGACGTTGGTGTACCATCTATTAGAAAATCTTCAGTGAGTCATTCAATGTCTTATCAAATAAATACCTACTTGTCTATACGAGTCTCTCGAGACTCATGGTTCACTGGGATAAACCATTGGACCAAGTCACGATATACGATATGTACTGGTCTCAGCAGATTTTACTAACCAACCCGTATTAGTAAATCTTGACCATGAACATTATTTAAGGATATACATCTTATAATGCGCTTCCCAATGCCAATTACGAACTATGTGTAACCGCGTACTATATTGTAAATCCTAGGGTCTTTGTCTAGTATACACGTATCACTGAACCAGATTTAGTTTTGATCTAATAGTAATCAAATATCTAATCGTAATTTCATCGAATAAGTGTATAAAAGACAAGGGTGCTACCATTAAACTAGTAATATTGTGGAAAATAGAATTGCTCGCATTTATGAATCAGACATAAATACGTTCCGGATTGGCACTCTGAGCACCAACCCTAACAATTTCTCCCACTTACTCTACTGTCAATCCAAAATATCATATGGCCCTCAAGAGCTCACCTTGCACTCAAAAGGTAGGCAACAACAAGTATGCCAGGTTAATAAATCGAATCTGTCTAACAAACCTAACTGTTTTCCTTAGCCAGCATCATTCATATTTTATAGAATCTAAATTCTACATCAATTTGACTCAGACGCTCTATCAGTATTGTGCTATAACTACTGAGTTGTCTATGTATTCAGAGATCAAATCCAAATACTATAAGATAACCGCAAGCACTACACTAATATAAAACTTCTAATCTATAGGGTCACTATGCAACTTCATAAGTCAATACTTCATAAATTGCAACAGATTCCACTAGTTATGTAGAATCAACAGTGACACTCCCACTGCATCTTTTCTGACTTTATATGACATAGACCATCTAATGTCATAATTAGGATTAAAACTAATCGAACTTTATGGTTGCAGACCAAATTCTCCATGAATATGAAACTCGTTCTTAATATCTCAAAGATCACAAAGAACATGTTTCAAAATCCATCTTATGGTTTACAGCATATCAAAATAACTTGTAACAATTACGATTAAATTGATATCTTTAATCGCAAATAATATAGTATTTATTACGCCATCATCTTATGATGCATAATATTGACTAGACATTCTAATCAATCTCTCTTTCGACAAAGGTATCATCCTTTACGAAATATGAATACTATATATATAAAAGACACGTTAACTATCAAACAGTTATACTAACTGTCATACAGATAGTCTTACTGTGTCCTTTATTAGATCATATCTAATGTACGACTAATGGGAGTATCTTACAAGTCTCTTAGTTTTATATCTTATATAAAACTTTATATCAAATATAACAGAGACTACTCCCACTAGTTCCACAGAGAAAAGAAGACTCATGATATATAATACTAGAAAGAAATTTGTACACTCCCACTGACCCTACTGACAAATACATATTCTCTATTCATCGATAAAACAAGACAATCTGACTGATATCAAAAACAGAGAACACAGGTTTCCCGGAAAGCTTATTTGAGTCTACAATAGGCTCCATAAGCTAATATATCAAACTGTGATCTTGGCAAAATACAAACTCTAGGGACATTCTAGAATGAACTCTTCAAACAAAGAAACCACAACGGATCTCTCATTCGAAGAAATCACTCACGAACGCCACTTTGCATTCTTTAGCCAAAAACATAGTTTAATATTAACATTAACCAACAGATCGTTAACTATTCAATTAGTGCGACCAGAGACAGGTATTCTCAAAATCTATAATAGACTACTGAGGATAACATTTCTCATTGTTATACTATAAAGGTCAAACCTTTATCAAGCTCACTTTGCTTCTGCAGCGCAAACAATTTGCACACTTTAAGAACGATTCATAACGAAAGCTCAATCAAGTTCAAAACTTGATCGTAGTAAGCCATGAATAATCTTAGATCTATGATTCAATGATGACTTCCGAAATTGATATCAAATATCGCTCCCACTACAAGTTATAGGATAATTTTCTTCGATAAGAAAACAGCTGAATCATTAAGTATCAAATACTTTGTAAATGATTCTGACATCCTATTGAACTTATATGGAAGTTGATTAAGGGTCGTTTTATCTTATTAATTATGTAGTTCCATTATAGTTTATCATTCTCATAATTGACTTCAATAAGTCAATTCTGTTCTACAATTGTCAACATCTGATGTTACATACCACGTAATAAAACAATTTTATTACTCGAGATCGTAGAAAAGATATTCTATCAAATATAATACAATATTCTATTAAATAGAAAAAATGATAAACCTATCACTCGTACCTCCGAGGCACAAGTACTTTCAATTATATAACCATTATACAAAAGAAAGTCTATATTCTAAAACTTTTCAAGATTCGAATTTTCTATTATACATATCATATATGTAACTATAGAAATGAATGGAACCTTAATTAAAGAGATAAATTAATATTATTGGAGCATAACCGCAAGAGTTTTGAAAACCAATTCGGTAACACTCAATATCAACGAATCAAATCATATAAGATTCGATAACTCCCACTGACCAATTCCATCAAAATGGAATCGCGGAAGTTTAATTTTGATTTAGAATCACATTCATTAAATAAATTTAGATTTATTTACCTTAAATTCATATGTTTGATCATATCAAACATCTTCGAACAATTCAAAGATTCACAATGAATTTTATAGTTTTCAACACTTCAAATAGAATATCTTTGAACCATTCAAAATACTCTATCCACGTTTCATTGAAGACATATGGAAAGTTCTCGAACCATTCAAGACGTTCAATATATTTCCTTAGAAACTCGCAACTAAGTCATGATAATTTATCAACAAAGTTACGAAGTAAAAAAACTATCTAAGGTAATTTTTAATTCATTAAACTACATACATCCAATGTATTAGTCTAATAAATCTTGTGATCCAATGACGATCATTGGTTAAATGAGATTTAATCACATTCTGAATACAATATTCATTAAATGGATAAGGATATACGGTGTGATCTCATATCAGACCATCATTTACCCTAAGGAACAAACATCTAATGCTTTTATTATAAAAGCTCATAAAGCACGGTTTTAAGTTATTTATTTTAACCGAACATTTTCTTAATATTTATCTTCTCATTAATGACACTACTAGTCATCTTAAAATATGTAACAACTGTTTATACAGAACAAGTAACTATCCAATAGTCACAAGTTCTGATATCAAATATTAAAACAGTTATTAAACATTATTTTAAATAACTAGACGTGAGATCTGATATCCAATACCTATAGTTATCGTATTGTGAGAATCGATATTCTCTATACACAACTATACGTATCTCATTTCTTTAGCTTTATAATTTGCGTTCAATTATTCACAACAATTGCAAATGATTGATTAGCAAATTGTGTCAGACACGTGACTTCTAAAAGTCACTAAAGCCAAGAAACGTCATTAAAAGATAAACAAATACTAATGGGGTTTTCTTAATGCCAGTCAAGAATCTCGAGACATGAACTAATTCGTGTCAATTCTTACTGCACAAGAAACTATTCTAACTAGATTACTATATCTTAAACCAGATATCCATTTAGATTACCTAACATGACTTAGTAACTGAGTCACAAACCATCTTGATTTTCAAGAAAATCGTAACAACAGTTCCCGATGGTTTCAACTAATCTAACAATATCTAAGTCTATTGTCTTTCTAGAACCTATTCTAGAACTACGCAACCATAAGTAAAGTCAGAAAACCTATTCAAATAATACATATGTAGTGGATTAGAAGTATAAATCTATAAACAATATAGAATTTAAAGAAAACAAAGCAGAATTTTCCAAAATATTACACACTGCTTAAGTTATGGATTTTAAACCCAGCAGTGTCTCCCACTACTTTACCTAATACTGTAATCGCCAACGGACAACGAGAATTCAATAATTAAATTGAATTCCATAGTGAGAGTAGGATCCCATGAATATATTTCGATTCACAGCTTCGACACGATCTCGCCTATATATATTCATTAGGTAGACAACTCATTATCAATCACTCACCAGTGACTCCTGGTTTTGGTCCTGATCGTTTCTCATTGTGACAACTTTGACACGGTCACAAGGAAGCGTATTGAGGCTACACTTGTCAATGACAAACTCAAGCTACCGATGTAGTCCTGACAGCTTTGGCACGTTTAGGATTTCAACTTTCACTTGAATTTGTCCAGTATCAATATACAACTGGTATGGATAATAATTCTATAACCTACACCCTCACAACTTTAGCACGATCTCGGATGTAGTTATAAAAAGATACCCATAAACCGTACTGACAAGACGGACCAATAAACATGTATCCAATACACGTTACTTTACAGCCTTATTTAACTGGGGATTTTCCTCAGGAAACTATACTCTACATCAAATGCAGAATTTTAATCTAAATCATTTTCTAAACAATTCAATTGTACATTAGCAAACATAACATAATTTAACCATTAAATTTTCGTTATATTTTCCGTTAACGTAGAACCAAAAAATAAAGGAACATATCTAGATTACATGCATGTGCGAACAATAAAATTGGATTAAATATAAGATATCAAGCAAGAATAATGTAATGGAGGAAGCATCATACCTGTTCTGATACCATTTTTGTTGGGGTTTTAGGCGAAGGGCGCGGCGGAAGCGCGGTTCGGGTGAAATCTTAATTTAAAACTTTTTCAAATTGCCTAATAAATTATTCAATATCTAATATGAATAATTTATTCATATTTCACCTAAACATATTTATTCAATATCAAATATCAACATAAATAAGGTTGAAATATCACGAAACTTTTACGAAAATCGTTTTTCCGCAAAATTATGCAAAATGCATTTTTGACCGAACCGACGACCTGACACTCATTGGGATTGCCCAGGTCAGCCCCAATAGTGTCAGGGAAGTTCATGGGCTGCCCGAACAGTGACGAACTCACTGTTTGGACAGCCGTCACCCGATTGGCTCAAAAGTCACCTAGTAACGCTATTTTTTGCCGTTTTTCCTTATTTCAACTCCGAAACACTTTCCGGCAATCACATTCATATGACATCAAATTCATCACAAAATTTCCAGTTTTACAGAACCTGATCCATAAACCAAAAATTCGAATTTCATGCTTTAAATCCAAATTTTCAAGATTAAATCAATTAATCAAAATACCAAGTCAAGTCACCACATATGAACAACCCAAGAACAATTCTAGGCATTAAAAGAATGGTCATAACACTCTAGAATGGAAAATCATCATCAAATGATCAAATTGGATACTTATTACAATAATAGCATCCAAAATCACTTCACACATGCATTATACTTCCAATTCATCCACCAAATCCAAAAAGCCCCAAATTCTTAAGAAAAATGAAACCCTATATTCATACGATTATCAAGAAAACAAGAAATATGCTTTCAAGCTCAATGGGATATAGAATTACCTTTAATTCCTAAATTCCTCAATGTTTTTCCTTGATTTTTCTTCATTTTTCTTCTTGTTTCTTCAAAACAAGTTTGAGAGCTTTTTCAATGGTGTTGTTCGGCCATCACAAGCTTAGAAAGAGAAAAGAAAAATTTTTCCTTTTTTAAGAATGCAATGACCGACTCAAACAATGGTATAATGGTCATTTTGAAATTTTAAACCAATTAAATGAAATAAGCTTTAATGTTGGCCAATCAAATTCACACACATTTAGCTTAATAATATCATGCCATGTGAACCAATAATAATTGGACAAATTTCAAAACATTTATGAAAAAAGTTTATTAATTAATCATTTAAATATTTAATAATTAAATATCCAAATAATTAATTAATATAATTATTATTATATATGTATTTTTATTTACAATAAATAACAAATACATATATTTATGGCATGTGTCAAAATCTCATTTGACGAATAATTAATGTATATCTAATCGTATTATGTATCCAATACAAATACACATTAATTATGATTGACTAAAATTGCCCCTATGAATGTGTTATCGTTTAACTTAATAAACCATCCGAATTAACACATTTAATCCGGTGAAATATTATGAATAATCCGTATTATTCATATCGCGTTGCCGAAGTGCTAAACGAGTACACTTCATATTGTGGGACTATCTAAGTTTAGGTTTATCCGTCACGAAATCCAATTTCGTTTCCATAATCCACCCACTTGTGAATTATGACGACCACAGATAATCTCACTAAACTATGCAAGTCGAGGTCATACCATACGTATAATCCCTCCATCACATGACATCTGTATTATACCTGGGATATAGATAAAATTGTCAAATTCTTTCGGTATAATACAGTCGACTTTCAATTTACGATCTCAAAATAACACTCAGAACTGAATTCCAAAGTTATACTATGTCCATGGATTTACTAGATCATAAACACGTGAGGATGCCTATACCCTGTACACATGACTTACGGATCCTATCTTGATACGCACCGAATATCATTAGCATCGGTCCATACCCAACAAATAGGTGGAGGTCTGATCATGAATAGATCGTTGATGTAACTGCCATCAAAGTGTGGAAGATAACTCATATATCCCACTGTGGTATCTCAAGTCGAAGGACCACTATGCTCGCTCAACTCGTGAAGATTCTTATTGACGTTGGTGTACAATATATTAGGAAATCTTCAGTGACTCGATTAGTGTCTTATTAAATAAACACCTATATGTCTATACGAGTCTCCCGAGACTAATGGTTCACTGGGATAAACCATCGCACTAAGTCACGATATACGACATGTCCTAGTCTCAGCGGATTTTACTAACCGACCCGTGTTAGTAAATCTGGACCATGAACTTTATTTAAGGATATACATCTTATAGTGCACTTCCCAATGCCAATTAAAAACTACGTTGTAACTGCGTACTATATTGTAAATCCTAGGGTATTTGTCTAATATACACGTATCACTGAACCAGATTCAGTTTCGATATAATCGTAATCAGATATCTAATCGTAATTAGATCCAATAAGTTTATAAAAGTCAAAGGTGCTACCATTAAACTAGTAATATTATGGAAAATAAAATTGCTCATATTTATGAATCAGACATAAATACGATCCAGATTTGCACTCTGAGCACCAACCTTAACAGTCACGAAGCGTGCTGGAAACTGAGATTCCATTATGGGTTGTGCGAATCGCGATGCGCAACACCTGCGTCACGACGTGAGGATAGAATATTTGCCAAATCAGTCTTGATTCACTCCAGTTCAACCCTAGCATGTTAGATACCACCCTTAAGATCTTGTATCAGTTCGTATACATATATTACACCATATTACAGGCATGATATACCAAGTGACGCTACCACGTACTTGAACTAAGAAGTTTAGCCTAGTTCCGAAATTATCTCATGGTATATAATCTAACCAAGTTACCGCTTATAGATCATTGCAGGAGTTGCAATTTCCTTTGACAAAGTGATATAGTACCAGTCAGATTCCAAAATAGTGAGTGGACACTCCTCTTTTAAACTAATTTTTATTTTGTTTCAGAATTATATTTTACGCTTTAGGACGTTAGAAGATTTTCTTTACAGTTATTTTCATATAAAGTTATGTTTGAGAAAGTAAATGTTTTTCGAAAAACATTGTTTATAGTTTTGAGACTCAAAGTATGATTTTTATGTTTTTCGAGGCATGGGGGAAAAACCCACCCCAGTATGCAACTTGATACAGTTTGGATTGACAGACAGAGACATGTGCACATTTAGAGGACTGAGGGGACGGCGATACATAACATCGTTAGATCCTAGAGCAGGGCTAGGGGGACGGCGATACATAACGCTGCCATACCCTAGTTTCAGAGCTTGGGTGGTAGCATAGATCCGCACCCCTAGTTTTAGTTTGTGGCTTGGGGGACGACGATACGTAACGCCCCAAGACCACTAGTTTTAGAGACAGTAGTGGCATGCTTTGGGGGACGGCGATACGTAATGCCCCAAAGTCATGGATTTGCAATGCTGGCTACAGTTAGGTGTATGGGGGACGGCGAAACGTAACGCCCTCATACGTCAAGGTTTTCAGATACATATCAATACTCAGACATTAGATTTTCAGAAAGAAGTTTTCAGAAAATAGTTCTCAGAAAGCAGTTTTCATAAAAATGATAAGTTTTAGAGATTTCAAGTAAAGTTTTCATAAAAGAGTTTTCATGTAAGTTATTTCTTTGAAACTTTGGTTTTAGAATCAAATGATTTTAAATAAGTATTTCAATTGTTTTACCATCCACTCACTTAGATCGTAAAACGATCTAACCCCCCTCACAGTTTCCCTATTTTGCAGGTATTCTCGGAGGACGAGCTCGAGAGGACGAATACTGATGCAGTCACTAGGGTATGGAGTCCACCAGTTCAAGTCAGAAAGAGTGAGAGTATAGTCAGAGTCAAATAAAAGTCATATATTAGTTTTTTTTTTTTTTTTTTTTTTTGTGATAGTCGTTGTAAAGACACGTGTTTTATGTATACAGTTTTTGGAGTTAAGTTTGCATGAAAAGTTGTTGAGTTTCGGCTACGGTCTCATACATACTATATATCTATATTAGAGAAAAGAGTATCAGAAATTGAATAGCAATTATCAGAGTCAGAGGCTTATGGGTTAGTATGGTATATCCCATGCCGGTAGCATCTCCCAGATCAGAGATGTTACAAATTTATTCTTGGTTCATAGACGATTCTTTCAATCGCATCATCATATTATACGTATCTCGCATGCCATAGTATTGCCTCTTAAGTTCCGATGCCAGTGAACTTAAGATGTATGATTTAACTTTTAAATCATCATCTTTCCAAGATTGGAAAACTTGTAGTTCATCCGGTGTTGCGTCCTCAGACACAACAAGGGGCAGCGGACCCTCGAGTACATATCCAAACTTTTCGGATTCAAGGACAATCCTTAAATCCAAATCCCAATCGGCAAAGTTCTCAAAGCCTTTAAATTTGTTTGTATCCAACATACACGCAAATAGATTAGTCGATTGTGCCGCCATCGCAAATCTATCCTATAAATTACGAAAAAACGGTTAGCAGATGTTAAGCAGTTTCAAATAATATCGAAAGCATTAACTAGATCATGGATTTTTAATCTAAAAATGCCCCTCCCAGTAAATCATGCAATACTGTAATCCCCAAACATAATACAAAGATTTATTAATTAAATTAAATACAAATAGAGAAAGGTGGATCCATGAATATATTTCAGCTCACAACTTTGGCAGGTTCTCGCCTACGTATATTCATCATGTATACAACTCATTGTCAATCACTTAGTGACTCCTGGGTTTCCGGTCCTGGTCGTTTCTCTTTGTGACAGCTTTGGCACGTTCACAAGGAGGCGTACCAAGGTTAAACTCGTCAATAATAAACCCAAGCTACTTGCATAACCCTGACAGCTTTAGCACGTTCAGGATTCCAATTTCGCTTGAATTTATATAGTATCAGATATACATCTGGCATAAATAAATTTCTATCGGCTACACCCTCACAGCTTTGGCAAGTTCTCGGATGTAGTCATAGAAAAGATATCCATAAACCGTATTGACAAGACGGACAGTGTAACATGTATCAAATACATAGTTAACATAAAACCTTATTAATTAGGGATTTTCCGCAAAAAAAATGCTTTTACTTTATTTAATCAAATTAAATAAACACATGCATGCATAAAGTAATGATTAAATTAAACATTGAATTTAAAAGGCATAATCATATCGGGTGTCCAGAATCAGACTCACTCTGTGATGAGTGGTAATTATATCACTATTTCCATCTCACTTGACCTAATATTTTGTAAAGTTTCTTACGTTTTGTGAATATTTTGATGTGTTTTGTATTATTTTGTAGATAAATAAAGTTTCAGGACATTCTAGAGGTGATTTTGGGCCAAAGCAGGGAAAATCATACAAAAAGGGCAAAATGGTCATTTAGCACGTCGCGACACGCTGCCCATGTTGCGATGTCTAACGTGCGTCACTTCATGCTAACATGCACCGGGGACACGTATCAGAATCTGAGAAGTTTGACTTTGCTAACGTGCGCCGACTTTGCTAACGTGCGACGTGCCACGTGTCAACATCACAGCCGATCATGCTAACGTGCGCCATGCCACTTGTCATCATCCTACGGTGCCGAAAATCTCCATCGTCACGTGTTGCCATGTGTCACTCCATGTCATCACCATGTCAGCAGAAGACCGAGTCAACATTGCCAAGTCAGCGCCACATTATCATCAACCAATCACAGCGTACCACGTGTCGCAACCCTACGGTGTCGACAATCACTATCGCCATGTGTCACCATGTCATTGCAAAATCATCGCCACGTCAGCTCAATTATTCAGCTAATCATCTACATCACCACGTCATCAGATAATAATCTTGGCGGACCAACCAGAGCATGACACGTGTCGCGTCGCGATGAGAAAATGTTGTCGCGTTGAGACGCGCACAGCTTACCGAGGCCTATAAATTTAGCTCGAGATTTCAGTTTCAGATGCACCTTCCTCTCTGAATTCTATGATGTAAATAAGGAGTTTATATCTAGTTTTCCTTAAATTTCAGTTTGTAATTAAATTTTAATTACTTTTTGTAATAATAATTTACTTTCTTTACTTTTCAGTTTTTACTATTCAACATGAGGAGGTAACTTCCTCCTGCTAGGGTGAAAGGTAAAAATTTTATTACTGTTATTTAGATTAATCTTCTTTAATTATAATTTATTCACTATTTAAAATTTGACTTAATAAGGTTACCGCTATATTGGTCGGTTGGTAATCAATTATAAACTGCTTTTAATCTGACTAAGCATGGATACCGCCTGGTTGGTCGGTTGGTAATTTACCACCTATATGGCTGGTTTATGGATAAATATTGATACCATCTTTATGGTAGGTCAGACTTAATTTGACTTAATCAGGTTACCGCCTATATGGCTGGTTGGTAATGTTATCACAAGTTAATATATTATATTAAGGGAGATATCTAAAATAGTTGTGGTAAAAGTAGATCCTTTAACCCTAACATTTTATTTTATTTTTACTTTTCAGTATTTACTTTACCGCATTTACTTTTCAGCATTTTACTTTATGTTTTTTTTTTAAGTTTTTACTAGCCCTAGTTATGTGTCGGAACTAAGTTAGTTATCTGGGGTTGTGATAAATTTTAATATCACCGGTTTATAAGGGGTTATTTTATAGTTTGGGTAATTTAAAGGTTTGCTTATTATGTCTTAATCTTAATGTGTCTTGTTAACTGGCCACTAATAAGATTGATCTGGTAAATCTAAAATAAACTTGACAAATGAATTTTAGGTTTCAGCCTTAGACTTAGTAGCCCACGATCTTCCTTGAGGATAGATAACCCTTTAATAGATTTCCTTACAGGATAGACATATACCTATCGGGCAGGGGTAGCCATAATTGGAACTTAATCTTAATGAATCCAGGTAATTTGGTTTACATAGACATATGGTTCAATTGGGTTATACTGGGTATTTGCATCTGACAACCGACATATGCTTTTGCATAATTTCGTGTTCTAGGTTAGTAAACCGATATATTACACAAACATGAAATAACCACTTCATCTTTTAAAAGATATTGGAAAGATTCACAACCCTGGATAGTTTTATAAATTTGAATTTTCCTCAACCCTCTTTTGCGCAATTTTATTCACTTGTTTTTAAATTTAAAGTCATCACCCAATCAATCAATCAATCTGTTAGATACTAGTAATCATTTGGCCTCAGAAAAATTAATAGCTTAGGTTTTAAGTCCTCGTGGGATCGATATTTTTTTACTACTTGAACGATACGTGCGCTTGCGTTATACGCATGTTATTTCTTTTTATTCATGTTAATTTTTGTTTATTTCCTTTTAAATTATTTAATTTTTGAATTCTCCATAATACCGACTAAACTGAATCTTCATATGCTCAGTTTGCAGGTATTATTAACATGCATGGTAACATACAGACATAAACTGTAATTGAAAAGTTTGTAATATTCAGTGCTCTAGTTTAATTGCAGGAAGTATCTCAAAAAGCAATGGAGCAAAAAAAATTATAAACTGGTTTTAATCTGACTAAGTGTAGGACACAGAAATCGGCGACGCTGTTCTAGGCTCGCGGCCTAGTTGGGAGTACGGAGTAGCCCACGGGGGAACTAAACCAGAGAAATAACATGGAGTCGCCACCCGGTGTGAACCGGGACAAAGATTTAAGGTCGCACTCACCCCTCGCAAGGGAAGACCTCAAACCTGTTGGGTTCAGAATGGTCCCTTACTTATGCCACTTGTAATGATGTGATTTGGGCAATATCTTAACCGAACATACGCAACATGTTCAAGAACAACCTATATCTAGTTCATGTTCATAAAGATAAATCCTATGTCTAAGTTTGCATGCTTGGAAAGTAAGTCCTCATAACACATGACAACACACGGCAATCTCATGAACGTATTTCAATTATATAATGCGAAAAGCAAACAACAACATAAACCTAATGCAAATTCCAAATGCAAAACAAATAACTACTCATGCTTAAAAATAAACAACTAAATCATGCTTAAAAAAATAAATAACATACTAGACTAAATCATGCTTGCATACATGTTTGGATGAAACGAAATACGTGTGTCTCTTAAGTAGTACGTGGTATTGTATCTCGAGTGCAAACCGCACTACCGTCCATTCGAATTCGGCTACGGAATTTATGTCCAGGTTTCCATATGATATACCACAAAAGAGAACACGCATTCCGTTCACCAGGAATTCACATCATGCATCAACAAACGACTCTCATGCGATAATATATTAAAATAAATAAAAAATGAAGAATAATAAATAAAGAAGGTGCCCTCAGGTCTAACCTTTTTTGTCGTCTCTTGAAAGCGCATTAAACGGCCGTCGGAAGGGTTGATATTCCGCAACTTTCCTGGTTCACTAATCCAACATTTTCCTCGCTGTTTGGGCTGCTATTTTCACTCCGTTTCGCTGCTGTTTGTGTTGTATTTTCTAGTCACTATTTTTTGGTAATTAGGGGATTGTTTTGGCGGTTTTTTTAGGGGTATTGGGCTGCTATTTTATGCAGTTTTAAGGCTAAAAACTGGGTAGTTTATGCTGCAATTTTGGGGTATTTTCTGGGCAGTTTTAAAGGGTGATTTGGGGTTATTTTTGGCGGCAATTGAGGGCTGTGACGTTGATTTGTTGGCTGGTTAGGGGGGCTGTTATTAGCGTACTGAAGCTAGGGCTGAGTGGAGTGTGAAAAGGGCTTGGGACGTGCTGAGTGGGGGCTGGATGAAGGCTATGAAGGCTGGTCAGAAGGTTACGTGAATGGCAGTGTATGGCATAGATTGAGGTTTGAAGGCTAGTGTCGTTGGATCAATTGAGGGGCTATATGTGCGTTGCTTAAGCGTTGAAGGTGTTGAGGGCAGATGACGTGCGTGGTTGAGTGGCTTTATGGTTGAAGGCTACGTGGATGTGATGTGGGTAGTAACGTGAAGAAGGCAATGGCTGATTTCAGGCTTTAAGGTTGACTGAGATTATGGTTTAGGTGTGAGGGGTTTGATGAAGTGAAATGGCTGAGTGGCTGTGAGGGGTGTATAAGCATGAGTGGCTGAGTTATTTTCTTTGTGTTTTCGAGAAGATGAACTGAAGGGCTTGTCAGGATGATTTATGGGTCAGTACGTGAATGAAGGGGTAGGTGTTGGCGTGAAGGCTTGTGAGGGGCATGTGGCTTCTGTGTGTGGAACAAGGGTTACGTGGAGTTGAGGCTAGGCGCGAAGGGCCTGGCTGAAGCGTGAGTGGGCAGTGGCTTTGTGCGTGAAGAGGCTGGCTGATGCGTGAGTGGGGACGTGAATTAGGGTTCTTATTGTGCGTGAATATGGGCAGTGTGAGGAGTGCGGCAATATGAAGGGAATATGGGAGGCTTTGGTCGTGTCTGCTAGGGTTGGTAAGGGTGGTGAATGCCTCTTTTTATAGGCAAAGGGATGGAAGCAATCTTAGCCCGAATAGGAAAGGATATTCCAAGGATAATGACATCTCCTAATTAGTATCTCATAAGGAATCAATCCCTCTAATTTAGGATATTGATTGTTTTTTATTAGGAAAGGGATCCATGAGATTTCTTTTATTTAGGAAATGATTTGGCTTGATTTATGGATGTTTTTAATGTGCATTTTGCTAATTTAGGAGGGCCATTGGCGTGTGGGTAATGCTATGGGCCTAGGCTTTGGGTTTTTTGTGAGTTTGGGTATTTGGGCTTGGTGTATGGTTTGGTAAGTGGCTTATAGGGTTTTGGGCCGAGGATAAACTTTGAAACAGAGATCCAACGAGCAAACCAAAACTAGACAACCGAATTAAATCCAACAAAAATGCCAATTTCCAACTTTACCCTTCCAACGTCTGTTTCTCGCGACTTCCGCAGTTTAAAAGGTAGTGTCCCCATACGAGACTCATCAAAGGGACTTATATGCAAAAATGCAGTGCCTACACTAAGCATTGATACCGCCTGGTTGGTCGATTGGTAATTTACCGTCTATATGGCTGGTTTATGGACAAATATTGATACCGCATTTATGGCAGGTCAGACTTAATTTGACTTAATCAGGTTACCGCCTATATGGCTGGTTGGTAATGTTATCACAAGTTAATATATTATATTAAGGGAGATATCTAAAATATTAGTGGTAAAAGTAGATCCTTTAACCCTATCATTTTATTTTATTTTTACTTTTCAGTATTTACTTTACCGCATTTACTTTTTAGCATTTTACTTTAAGTATTTTATTTTTAAGTTTTTACTAGCCCTAGTTATGTGTCGGAACTAAGTTAGTTATCTAGGGTTGCGATGGATTTTAATATCATCGGTTTATAAGGGGTTATTTTATAATTTGGGTAACTTAAAGGTTTACTTATTAAGTCTTAAGCTTAATGCGTCTTGTTAACTGGCCACTAATAAAATTGATCTGGAAAATCTAAAATAAACTTGACAAAGGAATTTTAGGTTTCAGCCTTAGACTTAGTAGCCCACGATCTTCCTTGAGGATAGATAACCCTTTGTTAGATTTCCTTACATGATAGACATATACCTGTCAGACGGGGGTAGCCATAATTGGAACTTAATCTTAATGAATCCAGGTAATTTGGTTGGCATAGACATATGGTTCAATTGGATTATACTGAGTATTTGCATCTGACCATCGACATATGCTTTTGCATAATTTCATTTTCCAGGTTAGTAAACCGATATATTACACAAACATGAAATAACCAATTCATCTCTTAAAAGATATTGGAAATATTCACAACCCTAAATAGTTTTATAAATTTGAATTTTCCTCAACTGCTTTTGCACAATTTTATTTACTTGTTTTTAAATTTAAAGTCATCACCCAATCAATCAATCAATCTTTTAGATACTAGTAATCATTTGGCCTCATACAAATTAATAGCTTAGGTTTTAAGTCCTCGTGGGATCGATACTTTTTATACTACTTGAACGATACGTGTGCTTGCATTATACGCGTGTGATTTCGCACCGGTCAAGTTTTTGGCGCCGTTACCGGGGACTTATTTATCTTTCACTATTAGTTTTGAGGTTAGATACCTTTACTTGTATCTAATTTCTTTTTGCTTATTATTTTTGTTTTCTTGTGTTTTAGGTTCTCAGACACTACATGAGACGAACTAAAAACTTTAAACTCCGACTACTTGACCCAGAAATTGAAAGAACCATCTGATAGTTGAGAAGGGAAAGGCGAGAAGGCAAAGAAGCTTTAGTCAACATGGAACCTGAACCTTTGGAAGTTGCACCACCAATACCCATTCGAGACAGAACCATTCCTATGGTCGACGGCTTCATTTCCTGTATTGTACTTCCTCATTTGCCAGCAAATGTGTGTGACATAAAAACATGCATTCAGATGATTCATCAGTCAGTTCAGTTTGGGGGTAATGCAACTGAAGATCCTAATGCCCACATCAGCAACTTCCTGGAAGTTTGCAGCACTTTCAATTACAACCGAGGAGCTGAAGAAGCAATGAGACTGCGAGTTTTTCCATTTTCCTTGAAAGACATAGGAAAATCTTGGCTACATTCACTACCAGCTGGTTCCATCACAACTTGGAACACTCTAGCCACCAAATTCCTTGTAAAGTATTTTCCACCAGCCAGAACAGCAAAACTAAGGAATGACATCACATCATTTGTACAACATAATTCAGAGACTCTGTACGAAGCTTTGGAAAGGTATAAAGATTTTCTCCGGAAATGTCCTTACCATGAGATTCCAAAATGGCTTCAAGTCCAAACCTTATATAATGGACTTTTTGGACTGGTGAGAACCACAATTGATGCTGTTGTTGGAGGAGCTTTGATGGCAAAAGGAGAAGATCAAGCCTGTGACCTAATCGAAGAAATGGCCAACAATAATTCCTTGTGGCCAACAGAAAGGAGCATGATCCAAAAAATTGCAGGAATTTATGAAGTTGGAGCCAATACAGCAGTCAACGCCAAGCTGGATCAGATATGCAAATTCATTGAGACTCTTACCACTGGATCCATAAGTTCACCATATGGAGGATCACCATAACCAAACCAACTTGAAGAAACGATGAATTTTGTCAACAATTTCAACAGACATAGGAATAATCCATATTCCAACACCTACAACCCAGGGTGGAGGAATCATCCAAATTTCTCATGGAGCAATAACTCCGGGCAAAAAAATTATCCACCACATGGATTCCAATAGCAACAGAACAAGGGACATGAGCAGACGAATGAACCAGGAATAGTAGAAGTGTTGGCTCAGTTAAAAAAGTACGATGCTATATTTTAGAGCCAATCTGTTTACATCAAAGCACTGGAGAATCAAATTGGACAACTGGCCAATGCTCAGAGTTAGAGACCGCCAGGGAATCTTCCTAACAACATAAAACCAAATCCCAGGAACATTGGGCTGGAGCAATGTCATGCCATCATATTAAAAAGCGGTACTAAGATAAAAAAAAGATGTGGGAGTCAAGGCAACTACTGAGGAAGTTCCTAAAGAAAACAGTGAAGCAGTTCCACAGATGGAGGAAAAAGAAGCAAATGAAAAATACCAAATCATTCCACCTCCACCTTTTCCACAGCGTTTTCACAAAAAAAATATGGACAAGCAGTTTGCTCGATTCTTGGAGATTTTCAAAAAGCTGCACATCAACATCCGATTTGCAGAAGCCTTGGAACAAATGCCCAGCTATGTCTAATTCATGAAAGAAATTCTTTCAAGAAAAATGGAGATTGGGAGATTACGAGATAGTAGCATTATCAGAAGAATGCAACGCTATCATTTAGAGGAAGCTTCCCCCAAAATTGAAAGATACTGGCAGTTTTACCATTCCTTGCATCATATGAGAGCATAACTTCGGTAGGGCTTTCTGTGATTTAGGTGCAAGTGTTAACTTGATGCCTTTTTCTATTTTCAGGAAATTGCAGATTGGAGAAACAATGCCCACCTCGGTCTCTCTACAACTTGCTGATAGAACGCTCGTATTTCCGAGAGGTCTAGTTGAAGATGCGCTGGTCAAAGTTGACAAATTCATTTTCCTAGCAGATTTTATTGTCCTTGATATGGAAGAAGATGAAGATGTGTCGATTATCCTCGGGAGACCATTCTTGGCAACAGGTCGAACCATTATTGATGTACAAAAATGAGAACTGACCATAAGGGTACAAGACCAAGAAGTAACATTCAACGTTTTCAAAGCCATGAATTTCCCGAATGACAAGAAAGGGGAATGTTTTAGACTTGATGTGATAAATAGTACCATCCTGACTTGCGATGTAATGCAAAGTTCTACTGAAAAACTTAAAGCATGTCAAGTGCCTGTGGAGCCTGAAGATAAAGCGTATTGCGCACTGAAGAAGCCAATTAATGCACTATAAGAAATAGAAGAGAAACAATTCCACCAACTCAACGAATTAGAGGAATTTCACATACAGCCTTTTGAGAATGCCAAATTGTACAAAGAAAAGGCCAAGAAGAGACATGATGAGAAGTTAGTGCGCATACAACTGTGAAACCAGGGGCAGAAGGTACTGTTAAACAAATCAAGGGTGAAACTCTTCTCATGGAAGCCAAAATCGCGGTGGTCAGGTCCATTCCTAATCACCAAGATTTTACTATATAGATCCATTGAGTTACATGAACCCGATTCCAACAAAACATTCAAGGTAAGAAAAAGCATGTCAAGCACTACTGGGGAGAATCATTTGAGCGACAAAAAGAAAGTGTCACACTTTCAGATCCAGCCTAATGTTCGAGAAGTCACGTCTAGCTGATGACGTTAAACTTAGCGCTCGTAGGGAGGCAACCCATGCAATTTGTCTATATATTGTGATCTGCTGAGTTTTATTTTTGTGTGTTTAATCTTTGCAGGTAAAGTCATTTCACGATGGAAGAATTTCTCATAAATCTTCACAAGTAATTTCCTTCTCTCCCTCAAAAATCTCTGATGAAACTCTACAAAGCTCCCTTGGAACGGATGAGACTATTGATGATTAAAGGTATTCCAACTGACATTTGTTGGATTATTGAAGCACGGGTCCAATTGGCAGGTGAGTCTTCTGACTCTTTTATTTCACATCTGGCTGGTTTTGGAAGGAGCACATATGCTAAAAAGAGAAGTGCTAAAAGAATATATGTATGCTATAAATGTGCTCGTATGTTTTGCGATACTCGTTCTCATTATTTAGGAATGGTGTCTGATAACCGTGAAGATAAGATTAATTTCATTAGGTATGGCTTAAGTAAGGAGTCTTTGGATGACATATCTAAAACTCTTGAGACGCATCCCAGTGGATATGTGTTTCACGAAATTCACGTGTTATATACACAATTCCAAAAAGAAAGACAACAGTTAAGTCTCAGGAATCTGACTCAAAAAGACCCTGTTTTCCAATTTATAAGAAAATTGGATGAGAAGCTTGCCCTGACTCATAGACGTCAAATAAGCCGTTACTTTTCTTGTACATATTATATCTCTTTGTCTTTTCCTAATAATTGTGATGTGTTTTGTTGTTTTCTTTTATTTTCTCCGACAAGATCCAGATCTTTTTACTATCACGATTTATTTAACTGTTTAACTAATAATTGTCATTTGGCAGGTACTAGTGCTATTATTTTACTCACCCTTTTCAGGTGTTATAAATTCAACTCATCATTGCACTTTTGAAGACATCCAGAGTAAAACATGGAATCCACTTCAAGAAGACGAGTTGAAAATATTTATGTGTTTTGCGTTACTAGTGTTGGTACTAAGCCACAATACGTAGCAGCAGCACATGAATTGGGACGAGTCATAGCTGAGAAGAATATGCACCTAGTATATGGCGGAGGCAATCTTGGACTAATAGGGATCGTTTCAAAGGCTGTACATGATGAAGGCAATCAAGTTCTAGGAATCATCCCAAAACCCTTGGCAGAGGCGGATCTTATAGGATCATCAAACGGAGAAGAACTGATCGTGCCAGGTATGTCTGAACGACTGGTGGAAATGATTAACTGTGCTGATACTTTTATTGCTTTTCCAGGTGGTTTGGGCACCTTGGAGGAGATTTTTACAGAATTATCTTGGGCGAACTTGAACATACACCAGAAACCAATTGGATTGTTCAACGTAGATGGATTTTATGATTTTCTTTGTGTATTTCTTGATGATGCCTGGAGAAATGGGTTCGTGACAAAACCTTTAAAAGAACTCCTCTTCACTGCCAGAAATGCCTATGATTTAATTGATCAAATCTTAGCCTATGAACCACAAATTGACCCTATAATTTCCAAGATAAAATGGTCTGATAATGATCGTGGTAAGAAGTGTCAGATAAATCTGGATATTAACCTTTAAATTTCTCATTTGGATGTAGAATTTCAACTAACCAGGTACTATCTTCTAAACTCTTCTTCTACTGTTTAAGACATTGGGGACAATGTCTCATTTAGGTTTGGGGGTGGGGAAAAGTTGATTAGTATCTTGTTTGTATTTTGTTTTTATTTTTAGTCCAAAATTTTTCGGTTGATACAAAAAAATTGAAAAATTTTACAAAAAAAAAAAAAAAATTTGTGTTTTTGTGTTTTTAAATTGATTAATCAGGTGAAATTGGAGTGAGATAGCTGTGTAAGGAGTTTCCACTCCTGAGATGTATCACAAACCTATTTCGGAACAAATTAATTATTGTTTATTTCATTTTAAATTATTTAATTTGTGAATTCTCCATAAAATTGACTAAAATGGATCTTCATATGCTCAGTTGGCATGTATTATCAACATACATGGTAGCATTAAGACATGAGCTGTAATTGAAAAGTTTGTAATATTCAGTGCTCTAGTTTAATTGGAGGAAGCATCTATGAAAATCATTGGAGTAAAAAAAAAATATGAGATCCGAGTTATTAAGTATGTAAGGGTGTTTTAACACCTAGTTCCCTAAAGCGAACTGGTTTGGGAGACACTGGCCCAACACTCGCTACATGGATCGAAAGATGCTGTAAAAATATATATATCTGAAGTCTGAGTAATTAAGTCCATAGAGGTGTCTTAACACCTGGTGCCCTAAAGCCAACTGGTTTGGGAGCCACCGACCCAACACTCGCTACATAGATGGAAGATATTGTATATAAATAAAAAAATAAAATCAAAAATCAAAGAAAAAAAATCAGAAACGTGCGTCGCTTCATGCTAACATGCGCTGGGGACACGTGTCAGAATTTGAGAAGTTTGTACTTTGCTAACGTGCGCCGTGCCACTGTGAGTGTCCTCAAAACATGCCAAGATCGTCTAAGAGTGATTTGTGTGTGAATTATCAAGAGAGTTGCGGAATAATCACAGTGATTGGTTGAGGAGATTTCAAAAATCCTTCTTTCTTGGATGTGTTGGAAGCTTCGGAGCTTGAAATCGAGTTCCAAACTCTCGGGTGAGTTTCCCTATCACTTTCTTTTGACTCTATATGTGTTAGAAAGCTTGTTTTTTTGAAACAAAAAAATCCATGGAGAGAGCTCCAAGTTTCGGCCAATGAGGGAGAGAAGAAAGAGAGATGAGTGAATAGTAATGTCTTAAAAAACTAAACTAGTTTTCCAAAAACCACTTGCCTTTTATATTTTCCAAAAACAAAAGTTAAGTGTGTTGGAAGAAATGCATTAAATGCATCCAACCACTTACATCAACAAATGACTAGTGATGTGAGTCAAGCTGATGTAAGTTAGTGGGTCCCACCACTTTGAATTCAAAATTCAAGTTGGTCCACACAACACACTTTGGGCCCGGTTTTGTTTAATCCGACTAAACGAATTTTTTGTCGCGACGTAATTAAATCCAATTTAATTAAATAATAATGCATAGCAAAATTATTACGGAAGTCGCTCGTGAATTACTTCTAAATTAATTCGTTGCTTGAATTAAAATCCAATTTAATTTCGTATTGAAATCTAATTTTAATTAATATATCTAATATATTATTTTAGCCCAATTAAATAAATTAAATAGTAATATCCAATTTTAACTATTAAATTTATTTTGCCGATTAATTCCAAATTAATCACGTTCTCTCTTCTCGACGAGTTTAATCCCAGATAAATTCTCGACGCAATTAATCCCAGATTAATTTTACTTTATTACTTTTCAGCAATTTACTTTTCAACAATTTACTTTCAGCATTTACTTTTCAGCAATTTACTTTCAGCATTTACTATTCAGTAATTTACTTTCAGCATTTACTTTTCAGCATTTAATTTTCAGTATTTTACTTTACGTCTTTTATTTTATTTAAGTTTTTTTACTACCCGTAAATATGCGTTGTAACTAAGCCAGTTATCTGGGGTTGTGATGAAATCCAATATCACCGGTTTATAAGGGGTTAAATTATAGTTTGGGTAATTTAAAGGTTTACTTATTAAGTCTTAAGCTTAATGCATCTTGTTAACTCGCCATTAATAAGATTGATCTGGAAAATCTAAAATAAATTTGACAAAGGAATTTTTGGTTACAGCCTTAGACTTAATAGCTCACGATCTTCCTTGAGGATAGATAACTTTTTAATAGATTTCCTTACAGGATAGACATATACCTGTCGGGCGGGGGTAACCTTTTTTGGAACTTAATCTTAATGAATCCAGGTAATTTGGTTGACATGGACATATGGTTCAATTGGGTTATACTGGGTATTTGCGTCTGACCATCGACATAGGTTTTCGTATGATTTAGTGTCCCAGGTTAGTAAACCGATATATTACACAAACATGAAATAACCACTTCATCTTTTAAAAAGATATTGGAAGGATTCACAACCCTGGATAGTTTTATAAATTTGAATTTTCTTCAATCTACTTTCAAACAATTTTATTTACTTGTTTTAATTTTAAAGTCACCACCCAATCAAACAATCAATCCATTAGATACTTGTAAACATTTAACTTCATAAATTGATAACAAAAGGTTTTAAGTCCTCGTGGAATCGATACTTATTATACTACTTGAACGATATGTGCGCTTGCGTTATACGCGTGTGATTACGCACCGGTTAGTGCTCTACGAGTATATTTCACTAGTGAGACTCTCTAGATTTAGGCATATCCGTGACGAAATCTAATTTCTTATCCATAATTTTCCCACCCGTAAATTATGACGACCATGGATAAACTCGCTGAATGATACAGGTTGAGGTCATGGCATATGTTTAATTCCTTCGTGACATATATCCGGATATATCCCAGAGATATAGATGTAAACGTCAAATCTCTATAGGGAAAATCCCGTTGACGTCTCTATTAGCAATCTCTAAAAGAATACTTAGAACTTACTCTAAAGTGTTCCACGGGCCAATGATTTTTATCTGATTGCTATTCATATATAGACTTCATATGCTCTGTACATAGAACTGACGTATCCTATCTCGACACACACAGGACACCCTGAGGATCTATCCACACCCAACGAACAGACGGAGCTCTGATCTGAATAGATCGGTGACGTGACTGCCATCTAAGTGTGGAAGATGTCTCATGTGCCCACAATGGTATCTCAAGTCGAAGAATCACAAATGCTACTCAACCCGAGAAGATTCTGATTGACGTTGGTGTATCATACATTAAGAATCTTCGGTGAGTCGTTCAGTGTCTATCCGCTATAAACACCTACACGTCTATTCGAGTCTCCAAGACTCATGGTTCATTGAGAAACCATTGGAATCATATATTCCAGTATACGACATGTACCGGTCTCAACGGGTTTACTTTACTGATCAAGTAATGTAAACCTTGACTAGAAACTGTATAAGAATGATAGCGTCATGAATAAAACTCAATGTCAGTTGCGACACTTTTGCAACTGCATCATTACTAATCATTCTAAGGTCAAATACATCTTTACCATATAAAGAGATAATTATATTATAGAAACTACTTATTTTATTCATAATAAAATGTTTACAAGAGTATTTACAAGGCAATACAACGGGTAATTGGCAGTCTGAGTACCAACCCAACATAGGTTTATTTACTTTAAATGCATTGGTCTTAAATTATTCCGGTTGTTTTTTGTTTTATTAGTGTTTTTGGGAATATAAGGCCAAAAGACCATTTTAGGAATTAATTACAAATATTGTATTTAATTTTACTATGAAACTTATGGAACGCATTACCAAGGAGGACACAATGTAATAATTGAGCAATATTTGGTAAATGTGGATCATGGTTGTGGGAAGCTATGGTAAGCAAAGGTGTGGTGAGTTTGACGGCGACATGTGGAGGTGATTACCACACGAAAGCTTGTTTTACGATCTAGGTGCAATTGTGGTCCGTAGTGAGCACATGACTACTTGAAGTATTATATCCATATATTATGAATGTTACTATTTGATTAGCAAAATTTCCTCAGGACAATCAATTGAGTCAAAAGTTGAAGACCAAGGAATGTTGTGGGTATTTTATGTATTAATTAGATTAATATAGAAAAATCAAAAAGCTCAGTCAATACACTAGTTTTGTTGTATGTATGTTTACAATTCAAATTGTTTGAATAACATGTCATATAACATAGGATGTCCACTCATGCATTATAACATGTCATGTCATTAAATACATGTTTATTTAATAAGCATAAAAGTTATGCAAATTTTTAATAATTAAAATTATATTAATACAAGCAAATAAATTAAATAGTTTAATTTAAATAAGTTCAAAATTTGGTAATTCGGAAAAAGACAATTGATATGAGACTAGTTATTCATTGGTAGTAGGATGGAAATCCGGACATAAAATCCATAGGCGATTCTGAATGGACGGTAGTCTGTTCTGTACATAGGATACAACTTCACATACTAAATAAAAAATAACATAAGTCACCAATATCTAATTAAATAGTTAATTAAATAATTACTTTATCCAAATTTAAACCTTAAACTTACATTGTGAACTAAAAATTTTAAGAGTTAAAATTGAAATAGCTCACTAAAGAGACACTCAATTAAATTGCTAATTAAGTTATATAAGTTTGGACTAATAAGTATTAGTGAACAAAATTTTAAGTGTTAAAATTTATCAACTAGTATTAATTAGCTTATGTTTGTAACTGCGCATAATCTAAATAAATTAAATACTAGTGCAACAGAAACCTTAAATTCTAAAATAGTGAGAGAGAGATATATGACAATATAACCCGCGGTCTCCGTTGTTAGTCCGAAAACGTGTGATTCAAAAGGCGTCTCAATATGACTTTGTTTTCGTCTCCTTAGGGATGGTGTCCATTTTGAGTCAATATCAAGTTTGGATTACGAGAGGATAACTCTAGACGAATCACATGAACTGACCTAGCCTACGATGAAACTCCAATAGTTATGTTCAAGGGTTCTAAAACAACGGGTTACACTCGCAAAGGAATGATTAAATGTAATTGAAATTTCTTGATAAAATCAAATGGTGGTTGGTTAATATTGGAATAAGAGTTATTCCCACAAATATTAATCAATTAAGATTGCCTCGATCTATCTACACACAACAATAAACAACAGAGTAAAAATATTTTTTTTTAAAATAAAAAACAGCAACGAAAACATGCAAATTATCTAGTAACATATCCACTCCCCCCAACCAAAATGAGACATTGTCCAAATATTTTAAAGAAAGAGAAGTAGAGTTTAGAAGATATCACCTGGTAAGTGTGGAATTGACAGTTATAGCTATGACTAAAGATTTCAGATTAAGATCCAAGTTTACTTTGCGCTTTTTTCCACGATCGTTACTAGACCATTTCAATTTGGAAAGAACACGGTCAAGTTTGGTTCATAAGCTAAGAGTTGGTCAATTAAATCATCAGATTTTTTTACAATTAGGAAGATATCTCTTATTGGTTTTGAAATAAACCCATTTCTTTGGCATCTTCAAGAAATACAAAAAGAAAATAAAAAAATCCATTAACATTAAACTGCCCAATGGGTTTTTATGAATATTCAAGTTTTCCAATGACGCAACTGTGAATATTTCTTCCAACGTGCCCAACCCACCTGGTAAAGCAATAAAAGAGTCAACATGATTTATCATTTCAGTGAGTCTTTCAGACATACCTGAGACAATACATTCTTCTCCATTTGATTTTTTGATGATGTTGTCCTCTGTCAAGGTTTTTGGAATGATCCCCCAAACCTGCCTGCCACTTTCTTATGCAGCCTTTGAAACACACCCCATCAATCCAAGATTGCCACCACTATATACTAAGTGCATATTTCTTGCTGCCATAAATTTACCCACTTGTTTTGTAGCCTCAGCAAATTCTAGTTTAGTTCCAGAGCTAGTTCCATAAAACACACAGATATTAGTGACTCGTCATCTTGAAGTTCTCTCCATTTGTGCTGTCTCTTTTAGCTAGATGTGTTGAAGAGAGAGACGTGACGAGTTGAATTTATAGATCCTGAAAAGGGTGAGTAATAAAAGTACTAGTACCTGTTAATAAATATTATTTTAGATAAACATGAAAATAAATCGTGATAGTCAAAAAGTTTAGATATTGTCGACAAAAAGTAAAGAAATTTAGAACAGTGAATTAATCAAAACAGTAATTGAAAGTAAAGGAAATCAAAGCAAAAAATATGTAATGGTAGTTGTACTTCTGGCTCACATCTTCATCTGGTTTACGTCCAGTAATGGCTTTAACGCCCTCTATGGGTCGGGGATAGGCTTCCCATCCAATTTTCTTATAAATTGACAAACATGGTCTTTTATTCAGATTCCCGAGACTGTATTATTGTCTTTCTTTTTGAAATTATGTATGTAACTTGCGAATCTCCACAATGAACATAATCAACTAGGATGTGTTCAAGAGTCAGAGTCAATGATCATCATTAAAGACTCCTTACTCAAGCCATCTCTAATGAATTGAATTTTATCTTCGCGATTATCAGACGCCATTCCTAAAGAACGACAACGAGTGTTGCACGTACTGTTGGATAATATGACCCATAGCGTCACTATTTGCACAGATCATTGTGTTGTTGTAGCAAATTGACTATGTGACAAGGAAATTGCACTCTC
>SKCR01000439.1:0-29145 GCA_019454045.1 Zanthoxylum bungeanum | reverse complement strand
GCATGTTTGAGTGAAATTGATTGTTTGGATATGCTTAAATTATGATAACATAGTGTTATGCATGATCAATTTGATGAAAATTGGATTGGATCAAATTTTCCCCAAATTATTGGCTTGGCCGAATACTTGATGCCCTAAATGTCATGGTGATTTTTTGTGTTTTTGATCATTGGATGAGTTGAAATCATTTGGGTAATGTTGATTTAGGATTTAATTGGATTAAAACCGAATCGGACAAAAAAATCCCCAAATTGCCGTGACATAGAAGCATGTAAAATGATTGATTTTTGATTCAAATGTGTTGGACATGTTTTGATGATAATAAGCATAATTAATTGTGTAAATTGATGTTTTGGAAATATTAATTTGGTTAATTAATTATGGCATACACTTTAGGTTAATTAAATTATGAAATTTGGAATTTTGGTAATTTAATTAATTGGGCCAAATTTGGAATTGGGCTTGTAAATTTGTAATTGGGCTTAATGGGCTTGGTTGGGCCAAGTTTGGTTTAGGCTAATTGGTTGGATCCAATTGGGCCCAAAACCATATCCATAAAGTCCAAATATGACTTAATGGACCTTTAATTTTAATTGGGCCTAATAGGCCTAAATTGGTCTCTTGGCAAATAAGGGTGATTCCTTAAATGGGTTTTGGTATTTGGGTTTGACCCATATTGACCAAAAGTCAATGCCTTAAGAAATTAATTAAAAGCCCATTGGACTTTAATTAAATTGACATTGGATGTTAATTGGGCTTTGAGACCCGTAATGATTAAATTTGGAATCTAAGTCGTAAAGGCACATTAAAAAGTGTAATTATTTAATTTAGAATTAAATATAGAATTAGTATTAAATACAAATTAAATGGATTTAATGTTGTACTTTAATATAATTCAAGAATTCGTACTTTGAGTACTTATTCTTAAAACGAGTCAGACTCGCGCAAAATCAAATCGATGTTTGAACATTGGATAATCATTAATTTCAGATTAATTAATTGGATTAGATTGATTAATAACATGCTTTGTGTGAATACATGGATGCGATGTATGAATAATGTATATCAGATGGATATTAGATGGGTGAGGGCAATTTTGGAAATTGTTGTAATAAATTTATAATTTATTAATTGGACCTGCGTGTCCAGCCTATTACCTCTTGACTCTTTGTATTTCTCTTCTCACCTATTCCCCTCAATGTAAATGAGGTTTCTTTAGAAGTGTTATGTAATCGGGTAAAAGTAATACTTGTGCTAGCGGGAGAGAGGAAAGTGAGAGATTTGTTCTAGGAACAATGTGTTTAAATATCCATCCGCATATCATTATTATATTTATTTATACACGCCTTATTATGTTTTTAGAATGCATGTTTTAGGGTGTATGATGATGAGACCTTAACAAAGATAATAAATTGGTTGCCAATTTACGCGAAAAACCCTCAACACATATTAAGCGTTTTTCCTTCCATTGAGTGATTCTTACTCAAGATCCAAGACTGGCACTGGTTTTTGGCCAAAGTCAAGACCTTTGTCCGTTGCGGATGTGTTTGAATCATGAAGGCTTTGTACCATATCGGTGTCTTGTCCAAGTTGTGATTTGTTGGCCAAAGTCAAGATCACTTCTTGTACATCGACATTGATTACGAAGCTTTCCATAGTCAATGGGTTCCGCTTAACTGGGATCATTAAGTTTGTTGTGCCAAAGCCAGGCTTAATTGATTCAGAGGAAAAATGTTAGGGAATATATTGGATATATTGGCATATATAAGATATATGTTTTGGACTTGGATGTCCACCTACTGGATCTAGGAATTGGATGGGATCCAATTGATCTTAGAGATCTACCTAGTTAATTATCAAATGTATAACATGACAAACAAATAGCTCAAACTGAGTAAATCAGTTGAGACTTATATGTGGCATTGTTGTCTGGGACACAATTAACAAGACTCGTATATCCACACTTTCGAAGAGGGGATACTAGGACGGATTTGATTCTATTCAAATGATGTCTACGAATCTAGTTTATTAGGCAAAGTGCCTAAAACAACCTTTTACTTGGTAAAAGTGTAACTGCCACCGATCTGTTAGCCCTCAGTCATAGTGACATAAGTGGACCCATGTCTAGCTAGGCTAGAGGTGGATATGAATGTTTCGTGACCTTTATGGATGTGGCATCGCGTTATGGTTATGTGTTTCTTGTGAAACACGAATCGGAAACTTTTGATTAATTCAAAGAGTTTCGACACGAAGTAGACAAACAGATCGGCTAAAGTATTAAACACCATGATTGGACCATGATGAAAATACTTAAGCAATAAGTTTCTCAAATACTTGAAAGAGTATAGTATTCTTTCAATGAGGACTCCTCCTGGAACACGTCAATTTGACGGTGTGTCCAAACGGAGAAATCGAATTTTATTGGACATGATAAGGTTAATCATGAGTCGCTCTGAGCTACCATTTCCTTCAAAGGATACGCATTAATCAGTGCAAAACTTATTTTGAATAAGGTTCCATAAAAATATGTTAGACAGACTTCATATTAGATATGAATAGGAAGAAACCTGGTTTTCTCATTCCTGAAGATTTGGGAATGATGGGCATATGTTTGGATGATACCAAACTAAAACCCAAATTTGGATAAGTGCTTAATTTGTAGGTTATCCTAGGGAAACCATAGTATAGTACTTATATAACTCACAAGAGAACAATGTAATTGTTGCTCACCATGCGGTTTTCCTAAGAGGAATACCTAGATGCAGTGGTAAGTGGGAGGAAAGTAAAACTCGATGAAAATCGCAGTAATACTATTCCAGGCACCGATTCCTTAATGGAACACAAATAGTTCATCAGGGATGAAACTATACGAATAATCTTCGAATACACAAGAACCGTGTAAGTCGGAAAGAGTCAGAAAACAACTTGGGGTATGGGTTTCTGATCTCACCTCATAAAGATGTCAATCTTATTGAGGAATATGAACTGACTACGTATGAGGAAGTGATACAAGGTATCGACTCCCTATTATGGCAAAGTGCCATGAAGTCCGAAATGGATTCCATGTATACCAACCAAGTTTGGACACTGGTTGTTGTACCGGAAGGCATTGTGTCTATTGGTACTATATAAGTCTTCTAGGAAGACAAACATGGAAGGCAACATACCAACGTACTAAGCTAGGCTTGTAGCGAAAAGGTATCGTTATCAACATTGTATCGATTACGACGAAACCTTTTACCCGTTGCCATGGTTAAATCCATTTGGATAATACTTGCTGATCCTGCATGTTTCATTTATGAAATATGGTAGCAGGAACGTCAAAATTACTTTCCTTAAAAGGAAACCTTTTGGAGGATGTTTACAAAATCCTGACGGTTTTGTCGCACCAAAACAAGCAAACAAGGTTTGCAAGTTAATTCGATCCATGGATGGATTGAAGCAAGCATAGCGTTCTTGGAAATATCGTTTTGATGTAATCATAATGGTATATGATTTAATTCAAATACGAAAGTGATTCTTGTGTATATAAGGAGGTTAGTGGGAGCACACTGACAGTGAATGTCCTAAATAATGATGATATGTCATTTCTTGGAAATGATATTCCCATAATACAATCGGTGAAAGCTTGGCTTTCAAGAAAATTCTCCGTAGAATTCTTGGGAGATACAACCTTTATTCTAGAAATAAGGATCTACTGGGATAGATCTAAAAGTTGTTGACATTCTCCGAGAACTCGTACATTGAAAAATGTACGCGACCTGGCGTCTCATATGCTTTGAGCATATGGAGTCACAATCGGGCCAATCCAAGTGATAGTCACTGGATTGATGTTAAGAACATCGCTAAATTTCTTAGACGAACTAAGGATGTTGTCTTATACTATGGAGAAGGAGAACTTGAAGTGACTGGGTTCACTGCTGCAAGTTTCCTAACCGACAAAAATGACTATAAGTCGTAACAAAGGTACTATAAAGTTTGAATAATGGAACAGTGAGCTGGAAATCTTCCAAGCAAGATATTGTTACCGAATGAACAACAAAAACGGAATATTACTGCAGCTGAGGCAGCAATAGAAGCCTTTTGGATCGATAATAATCCTAATTAGATTAGGAGTAGTTCTGTTAGCAGCTGAGCTAGGCTACAGCACAGGCTAAAGAATTAATGGTCTCATCAACGATCCAGATATATACTTCAAATATTCATCTGATTCGTTTGGATCATACATCGTGGCGATGTGATGATCGAATAAATCACATCAGATGATAATCATGAAAATCTGCTTACGAAAGCATTTTCTCAGCAGAAGTTTGAACGAACCGTATATAGTTCGGGTGTAGGACACTTGAGTGATTGGCTATAGTCCAAGTGGGATTATTGGTAAATTATGACCCATAGCATCACTATTTGTACAGATCATGGTGTTGTTGTACAAATTAACTATGTGACAAAGGAAATTGCCCTGTTATCATTTGTAATTGGATTACCTAGATGTATAAATGATAAAAGGTCCATATGATTAGTTCCGGATTGAGATGATATGAGACAGTATCAATCCACGAAGGTTTAATCATTAAATATCCCTAGTCGGAGTATTATCGAGATTGGACATCGATAATGCGTAAAAGACTAGTATTACACTTGTGCACGTTGTGGGAGCATAACGGCATAGTTCTCATATATTTTGGTATAGGATACTCATGCAAGTGTAATAGGAGGTTGTGTTTACCAATGGTACGGGAAGAGCTTCGCTCTGGATAGACCCCTCGGAATTCCATTGGTAGTATGACTATGTGTCTATGGAAGTCCGAATCAGGGTAGGTGTATTTGTTCTTAACCTGAGACTTGCACCGCTAATACTTGCGACAATCAATATACTTTGGTTTTGGTCGTCTAGGGCTTTAACAGGTTCTGTGTATGCCTCTTCTGGGTATATTGAGAATCGTAGTGTATTGGGTGTGATGTCAAGATGGAAGTATCACTCCAGTCATAGTGGAGATGATGATCACGTAGGGTACGGAACTAGTGCTCTTTTAAGCTGCAGCTATCAGGATATTATGACTAGGACATGTTTATCTGATTATAGAGACTAGTTACCAGAGATCCGATATGTGCTTCGTACGGGGCAGACACAATTCCAGCCCCAGGCCTAGCACGTGACATTCGATGCTGGATCGTAATACAAAACTACGTATACTACGCCTGATATAGATCACATATTCCTATAAAATATTTCTGGAGAATTGGGTAGGCAAGGTGCTTTGCTAGAAGTCAACCATGTCTTGTAAATCGATAAAAACGTAGTACTAGGTACATACGTGTTCGGATAGTCCGACGACCGGATTTACTGCCAACATATCTGGGGATCTCATGGGTCGCTTCTCGAAGATTCACCGATGACGTATGACTCGCACTTTATTAATATGGTATTAATTATAACAAAGAGAAAATTAATCTGGGATTAATTACAGATATATTTTATCTGGGATAAAATATTATTTAAAGAGAGAGAACGATTAATTTGGAATTAATCGATAAAATAATATATCCGATATATTATACGAAATTGGATTTCGACACAGAATTAAAATTAGATTTTAAATTCGGGCGAACGAGTTAATTTATAATTAATTCGCTAGCGACGTGAATAGTAATTTTGCTAGGCATAACTATTTACTTAAATTTGATTTAATTACGTCGCAACGGAAAATTCGTTAATTCGGAATTAGCGAACCCGAGCCCGGGAGTGTTTGCGGGCCCACTCGCATTTCGAATTCAAGTGCGGCCCTTAAGTCACATCAAGCGTCAAATCACTAGTCAATCAAGGGATGGATGTCTTGTCACTTTGAGTGATTGACAACTTGTCACTTTGAGTGATTGATGGTGGTAGTTGGATTGCTTAAATGCCATATACCATTTTTTAAATTTGGTATATCATTAATTGATTTAGGAAATCAAAAGCAACTAACACATTTTCTTCTTCCTCTCTCCACTCTCTCGGCCTTGGGCATTTTCTTCTCCAAAAATCTGCAATTGCCGAGAACAATGAGAAGGAAAGGGAAAGATTTGTGGCAAACTTTCCAATGCTAGCACATGAAGAGTCATCCAAGGTGATAGGGAACAAACCATTGAGCATGGAATCACCAACACAAAGCTTGGAGCTTGGAGATCCATCCATGGAGTTGACCGAAAATGATGGAGCACAAAGAAGCACCATTGTCGAGAGCTTCAAGGATTTTTTATTGTTCCTCACATCGCAAAAGCCGATCATTGTAAGTATGATTCTGTCATACTTCTTTTGAGTATTCACACATGTTTCTATGCTTGAATTGATCTTGGGACTAATCTAGAAACCCAACAGATAGGTGCTGGTTTCAGCTCAAAGTTATTGGCATTGATCGGTTGGTGCGCAATCCCAAAATAATAAGCATTTATGACCGGCTTAAAATGATCTTGGATTGCCACCTGGCGCGGGTTGTTCTCTTCATTGTTAATCACCATTGCTTCTTTTTAGACCCTTCTTTCTTTCCTTAGTCTCCTCGTTTTTCATTCTATTTCAAGATCAAATAGGAGCAATTCGAGACTTGTGGATATTTGCATTCACTGAAGCACATAAAGAAAGAAAGAAGTAATAAAAAAATAAAAATAAAATCTATATTAAAGTTAAGGTCACTTGGTAATAATATTAATGTGAATAAGATTAAATATTCCCCGACAACGACACTAAAAAATTATTACGATATTATCGTACCGCAAGTATATGATGTCAAGTTTTAGTGAATGATAAGTAAGAGTGTCGAACCCACAGTGATTGAAATCAAATTTACACTAAGTACAATCATTACTAAACTTAACTTTATTTAGAAAGTAATTTAAATTAAACTAAATTAAAATTAAGAACTAAATAAGTAAGAAGTCAAAACGTTTAAGTAAGAAAGACAAGCATGAGAGGAATTCTAGAGTCGAATTTCATCTAGTTATCCCCTATGTATTTATCATGACAATCAATCATTATTTAATTTCTTGATTTATAAGCCAATAATCCTAAATTATTTTAACTTCATTTTCCGAGTACCGAGTGAAAATATTATTAATTACCGACTTCGATATCCTTATAAGAATATAGTAATTAACAATTCATTACGCTCTGTGATTCTTTGTTAACGACTTCAAATGAATTATAGGCCTTCCGAACTTTATAAAATTCCTAGGTTACATTTTCTAAATCATATTCAAATGTCTCTCTCCCGAGTGATTGATTCTAAACATGAAATCATCTAATTTGTGGCCGACAAATCAGAAGCATTAAACACAAGAAAATATAAATAAACTGAATTAAAACTTCATAATAATTAATTGGCAGTCAAACACATAAATTCAAGTATAGACTACATCATCCTCTAGAGTAAGAAAATTAGTTCATGACTAAATATAAGACCAATGAAATCTGAGTCAAGAACATATTGAACAACATAAGAGTTTGAAGAAAGAAACTAGAAGATAAAACCTGAATCGAATCCCTTCGTCTTCAGACATCATCAACTCTGTCTCCTCTTCTTTCTCTTCAATCCTCCTCCTTAGATCTATCTAAATTATGTATTTTGAGCTCTTTTGTTGTGTCTTCTTCTCCTCTCTAGGGCTTTGGACGAAATATGTATTTATAGGGAAGTTCTAGAGTCCTTCTGCATGTAGAAAACATATTCCTTATGGTGCTAAAAATTGTCCAGGGCTCCGGGACGCCAGCTTCTCTAGATTTTTTGGTGTTTTCTTCATGACTGATGGCGTCGCAATGCCAACTTCTCTGCCATGATGAGTGGTTTTTATGGATTTTACCTTTCCTATGTGCTTCCTTTGTATCCTCAAGCTCCCAAAATACGTACGTTAGCCTCAATATCCATGCTTTAATGTTTCATATCAATAAAACACAAAACAATCTATGAAACACGTAAAATGACACGAAATCTAACAAAATAATAAGCTAATAATGTATGAATAAGTGTGTATAAATCACACTTATCAAAGTTCTTGATTGTTTATCTTTTTAAGGAGTGGTTGATATATCATTTTTTAAAAGGTTTGAATCAAGTGTTGGCACTCTTACTTATTCACTTTCGGAAAGAAGTATTTTAGGAAAGGATTTGCATTGTCTGAATTATGTTTCAGTACCTTGTTATTTGACTATTTGATATAAAATGTCTTTGAAAACAAGAGAATTTCGAATAACTTGTTTTTTTTTTTTTGAAAATGAAAAATGATATGTTTATATCTTGATGCTTATTATATGTTTTAATATTTTATGAATAATCATTATGTTTCCGCCGAGGCACTTGTTTGATAATGTGTTTTTTGTCTCAACACTTCTTATACGTTTTATGATTTTATTTATATATGTTTTTCGTTAAGACGCTTGATTAAAGAAATATTTGATAATAAGCATGCATGATAATGATATGATTTTGTCTCAATGCTTGCAAATATTTTAAATATTTTATTAGCTACTTTATGTTTTGTCGAGACGCTTGAATAGGTCTAGAAAATCTGAAATGGAATGGCCCACTGCCTTGTTGATAAGGGCTTGTTTCACTCCTCGCCCAGTCTGTGTGCGCGATTTGGGCGTTGAGCGCTTGATTCGTTTGTTTATGACATTGATGGAAAATGATATGAACATTGATTTTAGTTACAACAAAAAATGGTGTTTTAAATGCGTTTTCAAAATAACTCGAAAATGATTCTTTTATGCTCTTCGTTTTAATGATGTATGTGTTTGATTGTGTTGAAAGATGATTGTAAATGGTAAATGGATTGATTGTGATTGTTTGTCTCTTTCTGTATTGGACACTATATATACATGTCTGTATAAAGGTTCACGTTCGATGGGCATTTGTGTATTAAGTTATTGATTAATGATTTGGTAGGTATAAGCCACTACATATGTAAGTGCTAATGTTTGAAAAAAATTTCAGATAGTTATGATCGTTGTTGAATATTAAAAAGTGTACGCTTAATAAAGAGAAACTAATAATTTTACATTTACAATTTCATTAATCCCATTAATTTAGCACATTTGTTAAATAATAATTATATTTATATTTTATTGTGATTTTTATTTATTCTGTAGGTAAAATACTATTCCGGAAGCTCAACAGGAAAAATGGATATGAGATCTGAATTCCAGGACCTATAAAACTCAAAAAGAGCATGATAACTAAATTCAAATCGGACCTAGAAATCATTCACCGTGTTTAGATAAGAGACAAAATGAGATTATGATGTATTTACTCACATATGTCTTATTATTATTATTAATATAATATATATATATATATATATAATTTATTTTGGAGGACCTACCAAAATTTTATATATAAAATATTTTACATATATTATATTGGTTGTCACACCGAGATTATATATATATATAATATATTATAATATATTAATATATTTTAAATAATAAAAAAACAAAAATGTTGCCATTCTCATTCGGTGATGGCAACCAAATTTGTAATTTAAAAAAGGAAAGAAACAAAAGAGAAAAAGAAAGATGTGAGAGTGAGAGGTGTCAAGCACCTCTATAAATAGAGGGTGCTCAACACTTTAAAATTCATACTTTCTTCTGGGAAATCTCTGGAAAACTTGGAAGAGAGTGTCTTGTGTGTTTTATTTTTTCAAAATTTTTCTTATAATTTTTTTCTTTCATTAATAAAATTATGAGTGTTTTTATTCAAATCATGAGTAGTTAATTTCATCATGCTGGGGTAAAGGGTGCAACTTTTAATATGAAATTATAGATATATCTATTTTATATTATAATATATAAATTGTAATCTAATGATTAAAGCTTAATTTAAATCTAGATTAATTATTAACAAACTTTGTTACCGCTTATGTGGCTGGTTTTATTTATTTGGCATAATTAAGTACCTAACTGGACTTGTTATAGACAAATATTATCACCGTCTTTATGGCCGATTTTATTTATTTTGGCATAATTAATATTCCTGAAATAAATTAACTGGGTAATTTTGACAATTTATATATTATAAAAAGTAAGATTTCTAAATTTAAAATATTAAAAGTGGATCCCCTAGCCCCAACATTATATTTTATTATTACAATCTAATTTAAAACTTTCAATCACTTCAAAAAAATCAAGCTTTTTTATTTTTACTGGAATTGTTATTTTATTTTACTAAATCTATTCCATGTGGATCGACCCGGACTTGCATGGTTATTTTATTACTTCAACATTCTTATACTTGGGAGTAAAAGAACCAAATCGTTAAGAGGAATATTTGAAAGTCGGTATAGGTTATGCCTTCTGAATTTGTAGAGCCATACATACAAATAAAATATGTTTTCAAATGTGTATATGTGCACTTGTGTAATGTTATATCTGCATCAGCTAACATATGAGATTGGCTCATAGTTTATGCATTATGAATCTCGTCATTGATTGTGAATGAAATGGACTATATGAACCTTGGAATATGATTTCCGTTTTTGATAATATACGTGTTTGTTTGTGAAGAACGTGTAATATGTTTCGTTTTTGATAAGTTGTGATGGTTGGTTATAAAGAGAATTTTGAAAATCTATATGGAATGTGCATGTATGTACAAGTATATTTGTGTACATGAGTTTACATAACTAGTTATGGCATGTCTGAAGAAGGTTGAGCATGAGATTTTGATTCGCATAAGGTACGATTTAGAACATGTGTAAGTAATTTGGATGTCAAGCGTTTGAAAGGTAATTCGTCTAAAAAATTTAGTGTTTGATTTGTTTTAAAAGAAAATCTTAAAACATTTCAATTTGGTGATATTTCAAAAGTTTTGGGAATTCATAGTTTTATTTAAGATTTGGTTTTTTGTTAAAGAAAATTTATGAACTTGGTTTCTAGAATTGGACTAATCACATATTTTGAAAAATATTTTAATTAAGTGGGGTAAAGAATAGTATGAAGTCTCCCATTTTCTGAAAAATATTTACATAATAAAATATATACACACACATATATATGTTTAAATATGCTGGTATCTGAAAGTTATTCTTGTTTATTTTAATATATGTGTGGCTACATACTGAGTTTAAAAAACTCAAGCCACATCAGTTTGTCAGTTTTGCAGGTTGACAACCAGATCGATCAGCCACAAGCTTTGGATGTTAATGCTCGAGACGACGGATCATTCAGGTTGTAGTCACCTGTTTTAGAGTCATGGGGATGCCATAAGAGTATAGGAATTATGTTGTAAATGTTATGTTGTAACATCCCACCATAGGCAAGGTGCTACCGACATAAGACATGATTGATCCATCTCTATAAGACTTTAAATTTACAAATAATCGTGCATGATGTATCCTAAAACTGAACAACTTGGAACAAAGTCCAGCATCAAAACGAAACCTGAAATAGACATTGTATATCAAAAGGACCTCATGTCCACACAAAACACATCAATATCAACACCTAAGGGCTTTGTGCCCACATCATCTATTAACACTCAAGGGCACTGTGCCCACAACATCATAAGTAATCAAAACATTTACTTAATATATATAAACTGCGTGCTCAGCACGAAAAATAAAATATTAATCATATACTCTAACTTCTAAAACTTTTCCAATAACACTCGTGAGGGTGACTGTAACTTGGTGATCCGCGTCTCGAGCATGACTCCCAAAGCTGAAGTGGTTCACCTGTCTGGAAGCCAACCTGCAAAACTAACAAACTGGTTTGGTGTGAGTTATAAGAACTCAATAAGTAATCATACTTCTACTATAGACAAAATATACAAATCAAACACATCAAAAGTTTTTCAAAATTATTAAATTATTACTTCTTCAGAATTATAACTTTTTGTTATCCTTTATGCTTCACCCATGTCAAATTTTCATATTTATATATCTACATATGTGCTAATCTAATAGCTAAACATCCAAAGCATACAAAGCAAAACTCGAATACTATAGAGTAAATCGTTTAACATCGAATATCTTTCAAATACATGAAACATACAGTCACATATTTAGACTTTTATCACAATAAACATCTTTGAAATATCATCAAATCGGTAAGTCAAACGAACTTTTTTAATTCGATAATCTTACGATAGTTTAACATTCATGACTTAACGTATTCACACATATCAGTTCAAAAACCATAGCTCATTTCTCTTTCATTCATGCAAATCTAATTTTCAAAATTCTTGCTTAGATACATGCCTAGTACCTCAAGCTTACAAACTCATCCAGTCTATTTCATAAATATACGTACATACGATAACGAACTTAGGAAATATATTTCATAACATCTTATACTCACACCAAATTTCCGGTCATTCATTCATTCCATAAAAATATACACAGTCCATACATATCACGGGTTATATCAAACACACACATACAAGTATCGCGGAACCGACAACGAAGCATACATAATAGCAAATACATCAAAGAAAACATTACCGAACAATACATACATATGGTTGCCTTACACATACAATGCTCGTACGAGACTCATTACCTATTTTAGAATAGGCATGAGATGAATGTCGTCTGAACAGATTCCTAACTAGCTCGACTACTACACCACCGAGTCATCAACCGATTAAACATACACATATACACACATATCACGTAACATAAACTCATCGCATGATTTATCATACACAATCACATACATGACAAACACTCTAAACCTCATTCAAATACTCATATACATATATATGTTTCAAACATACAAATACATCTTACTACGAATTCAAGTACCATACCCTTTAACCGTCCTCATATTTTTTCTTATGAATCAAACACCCTTAGTTTCAGTTTTTTCATCTTGAAACCTTTGATACAGAACTTATTGATTTAACAAATTCGCTCAAGAAGTACTCTACTTATACTCATTCCTTATCACACTTAACCATTTCAAGCTCTATACAAGTAAATCACATGTATGAGACAATAACAACTTATTCATATAACATACATATACATAAGCTAATACCAATTCAGGAATCATGATTTGTACTATTTACCGATTTTGTATATCCAACCTATACATATATTAACATTATATGCATATACGAATACACGTTCATATACTCATATATTTACATATTCATTTACATAAACATATTCATATCGTTACAGTTTCATACCCTTACGTACATCCATACATGCACATAGACATTAGGCTCATCAAACATTTCACTTCATATCAAAGTATTAATCAAAAATCCATACCTGTGATGGTCGATAAACTTAACTATACGTGATCTCGAACTTTGTCTCAAGAGTATCTCTTAATTATCCTCGTCTTATCCTAAACACCTCAATCATCTTTATATACATATATTTAGACACAAATAGACAAATCAAGTATTCATCGCATGAGTTACTTACCTGGCTTCACGAGCACTCCAGGTCCTAGTCAAATCTGCCAAAACAAATGGCAAAACGCCTTCAGAATTACGACTTTATAGAATTCTCGACTTAACTAAGATAAAATTCTGGATCTTACCGGGACAACCAATTTAAGTTCGATTTTAATGTTTCATTTCCAATAATCTTAAAACATCATTAGAAATTAATTTGAACCATTAGTTAACTTAAATCCTCGGTTTACGTGTTTTTGGAAAATCTTCCGAAAAAATTTCCACAAATACTACAGAAGGGTCCCGAACCCTCCGAACATGCCCAAATTTATCTAAGCATTATCGTACCATCATATATATCTTATATCTATCATCACGATAAAAAACACAAACCTACTTTAACCGGAAACTTACATAACCTATCAGATCGATCCAATTCGTTCTGTTTTCACTTGGATTCTATCAAATGCACATATTCAATATACTCATTGTTAAACAATTCAATTTATATCAATACAATACTCTACGAAGCTACTGGAAATATCCAAACATTTAACGGAAAACTTGAAATTAGCGACTTTCTATTGGGAGGTCTTACGGAGATTTCGAGGGCATATATGGACTCCAAACGATCTCACAAATACACTGGAATCGACGAAATTATGATCGGAACTACTGTTCATTCGTGGGTCACTATTCACCACAGCTTCTTTCCTCGTTTCACATGAAATCATGCATGGAACGGAAATTCCATCACCGCTAACTTGTAGTACTCTTCGAGAGCTTCGATTTGGTAGGTGGCTCGGGCCGTGAAACAAAGCGACAAGTCGGGATCGGAAAATAGAAACTCGTGCGTTCTTCACTTCTTTTCGCCGGATTCGGCATCCCTTGGCTGGCCACCGACCACCAATAGACAGAGGATGGTCCAACGCGTCAGCTGGTGCTACGCCGCCAACCAACAGTGGTCGGAGTGTGGCCGGCGCGTAACCAGAAACTAGTGGATGAAATTTTGAGGGTTGGGAGTCGTGTGGCTAAGGCTTTTAGTTTTTTACCATCCTCTAAATTTCAGAAACTTTGGGGTTTATATAGACAATTTCTTAAAATTTTATTTTGGCCCCCACGAAATTGCACTACAGTTTTTTTTCATGGGATGTTTCGATAATTCTCAAAATTAATACTTTTCTCGTTGGATTTCAAAAAGTGACCAACATGAAAGTTGTTCGTCTCGAAAAATGAGTCTGATGATTCAAGAATCAGCTTAATCAGAGTTTATTTGCTATTTTTATAGCCGACACAAGAAACTTTTACGCGTATAACGATATAAACAGATATCGCATAACTGGTTCTCGAAACGACGTGTTTTCCAACGCGACAAACTCATAAACTCTTATTTTTAAATAGCATCCAGTTTCAAATCTTTAACTTTAATTCGGAAATCTTCTAGAACTACGTTGAAAAGTTCATGATATTACATATGTATTGTGTAATGTACATTAGTATATGTATGCTTGTAAATAAAAGTTTTGATTTAAATATGGTATTGTGGTTATGAAGTCCTTGTGTATTGATGTCGATGGTTTAGTATATTTGGATGGACCAGAGGCCCTTTTTGTATATTTGATTTTATATGACATGTTGTTTTGGTGCTAGACTATGTTTCAGATAGTCTAGTTTTAGGATACTCCATGTTCATTTTTCGTTAGGTTCGTGGCTTAGGGAGATGAGTTATTCATGTCTCATGTCGGTAAGTCATCCTTTAGGCAGAATGTTATAATATTTCTACATTGTAATAAGTTTTTTATTTTAATAATTTATTATTTTAATTTTATAATAAAAAATAATTATAGAGATATTTTAATTTTATAATTTAATAATAAAAAATTAATTGTAGATATTAAGTTAATAGTCAGAGTCAGCATCCCCAAGCACATTAAATAATAAGAAATTTATGAAATAAAAAAACTTATAGAAATAATTCAAAATAAAATAACAAATAACAATAGACCCGAAATTCAAAAAATTAGCTAGGTTTTGTGGGCGACTGATATTTAGGTTTCTTATTTTAACAGGAGGTTATATTTTTATATTGTAATAGATTTTTTATTTTAATAATTTATTATTTTATTTTATATTTTATTAATAAAAATATTAATTATAGAATTTATGTGCCACATATTTTTTTTTATTTTAATAGAAAATTGTAATAGCAACTCCAAAAAACTTTTCAAATAAGAGCCACATTATCAAAATTGGTTCTAAAATAGACACCAAATGATATTCTTGAAATTAGATTTTATTTCTCACACTTTAATATTGAAGAGTAGTTTATCTCTCTTCAAATATTATTATATAATATTTTATCTTTCTTCACTCTATTATAGTGGTAGTAGTTGAAGTTACTAATAAATTTTTATATATTAAAATAATATAACTAAAGTAAGTCTCATTTAATTTGATTAAAATAATATAAATTTATTTACAATATTTCTATTATATAATTTTTATATTACATAAAGTCATATAACTAAAGTAGGCTCCTTTAATTTGATTAAAATAATATAATCTTATTTTTATTTGAATAATCTTTAAGAAGAGAGCTTGTTTTTACTCTTCAAATTGCCACATAGGTAATCAAATATGTATTGAAAAGTGAATTTAGATGATTCTTTTGGAGTTGCTTTAATATATATTCTTATTATAATAAGTAAAAAAATTTTAATTGTAGAGATTAAGTGTCATATGATGCAATTAGAAATCTTAAAAATATTTAACTTATTATATATATATATATATATATATATATTATTTGTCGGATTATGTATGATATAATTTAAAAATTAATCAGATGGTATAATATGTTTATTGTTATATTACGGTTCTTATTTAATAGATTTATTAATTTTATAATTTTATAATATGATAGTATAATATATTTTCTTATTATAAAAAAAATTCTTAAAAAATTATAATATGTATTTTTATTGTAATAGATTTTTTATTTAATAAAAAATTAATTGTAAAGATATTTTAATTTTATATTAATAATAAAAAATTAATTGTAGAGATTAAGTGTCACATATGTTTTTTATTTTAATGAGAGATTATAATATATTTTCTTATAATAATAGATTTCTTTATTTAATTTTATAATTTAATAATAAAAAATTAATTAATAGATTAATTAAATTAATAGGTTTCTTACTAGTAGTGGATTGTGTTTTTATATAATAATAGATTTCTTACGTTAATAATCGATTATTTTAATTTAATTTTTTATAAAAAATTAATTGTAGAGATTATTGTAACATCACCGATCCGGAGATGTTACCGGTGGGGGAATAGGTCGTACTATTCCTCTGAGCCTCTGACATACTAACTGTATACTTTACTACTGTCTTATCTCAACAATAACTTGAACATGAGACCCTTGCCCCAAACTTAACATTAAAATGTAAAAGATTTTATACTCACATAAACTTAACGTCACATACATTTCGACTCAATACTTTAGTACTGAACCACAACTTTACTATAAATTTTCTGAAACTAAACTTTGTTGACTTGACTGAACTCATACTCTGACTGGTGGACTCAGACCCACCAGTGACTGCCATCAGTATCCGTCCTCTCGAGCTCGTCTTCTCGGATTACCTGCAAAACAAACACTGGGAGTGGTGGGGTTAGATCGATGTACGATCTAAGTGAGTGGACGAAAAAAACTTAAAATTGATATAAAAGCTTTTGGTTTCAAAACCATAGTGTCAGAAACATCTTAATATGAAAACTCTTTTCTAAAAACTTCTTCTGAAATCCCTTTTATAAACCTTGTCTTTTTGAAAACTACTCTTAAAATTCTGGTTTCTGAAAACTATTTCTGAAAAACTATTACAAAATCTGATCATTGTGAACTGTTTGTATCTGAAAACCATGATGTATGAGGGCATTACGTATCACCGTCCCCCCCATACGTCTAACTGGAGCCAGTAGTGCAAATTCATGACTTTGGGGCGTTACGTATCACCGTCCCCCAAAGTATGCCACTATTGTCCCTGAAACTAGTGGTCTTGGGGCATTAGTATCGCTGTCCCTCAAGCCACAAACTAGAACTGAGGGTGCAGATCTATGCTACCACCCAAGCTCTGAAATTATGGTCTAGGGGCATTACGTATGGTCGTCCCTCTGGCTCTGCACTAGGATCTGGGGGCGTTACGTATCGCCGTTCCCCCAGTCCTCTACATGTGCAAATGTCATCTGTTCGTCAATTCCATCTCTGTATAAGTTACATATTGGGGGGGTTTTCCCTCATGCCCCGAAAAATATAAATCTCATGTTTGAAAACATTTGTAACAAAAACTCATGCTGAAAAATAATCTTTCTAAATCATCACTGTATGCATATAAAAAAAACATATGTAATAAAATTCAGTCTAAAGCCCTACATGCTTTTTAAAAAGTAAGTATGAATTCAAAACTGTTAAATAAAAACAGTTCTGAGAAAAGGTCCACTCACTGTTATAGGAATCTGGCTGGCACTGGATCCCTTGTCGAAGGAAATTGTGGTTCTGTGGATTAATCTATGATTGGAAACTTGATTAGTTTATATGTTGCAAATGGGTTTCGAACTAAACTAAGCTTACTATTATATCAATATGTTTTAGCTACAAGGCTAATCATGCTTGTAACTTGATAGAAGGTATGAATACGAACTGATATGAGACCTATAAGGCGGCCTCTAACATGCTAGGATGGAACTGAGGGTTTTACAATTGATTAGAGAATGGTTTTATGTCACGCGTCGCGACACAAGTACTTGCGCGTCGCGACGCGAATCCATTTTTCAGGGTTCTGATTTTGCTTCTTCATGTTCATCCTCTACCTAAATTACCACAAGCATTTTTCCACATTAAAATTAATGCACAAACCAACTTATTTAACTTCTAATTCAAAAATTCAACATTAAGTTATCATCCTCAACCAATTCTCCAAGTCTCATAATCTTGTTTCACAAATCTTTCAAATCTTCCAAAGTTTAGGTATTTTAACTCAACAATTACTTTCTTAACTTATCAATTACCAAAAAAACATCAAAATATTTCTCCCACAAGTAGTAAATTCGACCCCCACATACATTTTTCATCTTAGCTTTATCCAACCACACATAGGCACAATTCATTCTAAATAACTTCATAAACATGCATTTTAACTCAATTTCTTGTCTAACTTTCTTAATCAACAAAGTCCCAAATCATAGGGTTTCTAATCATGAAAATGTAGAATGAGAATAGATGCCCATGATCCAAATCAAGAAGAATAGAGAAAAAGAAACTTACTTGACCAATAGATCTTGAATTCCATTACTTTTCCTGATTTTATGGTGTTTGAAACATTTATGGGTTGCTTTTACACATTCTGAAGAAGAAATGGGGAGCTTTTTTACCTTCAAACTCAAAGTTTTTGCTTTATAAAAGAGGGTAATGAATAGTAGTCTATTTATAGAAGAAGATGGATAATTTTGTAATGAAATGGGTGGCCAAGAGTGTGCCACATCACCCCTTTCTAGACTTCTCCCGAAAATCACTGTAGCAACCGCGGATTTCTTGATTTTTGACCCATTTCAGACTTGAATTTGGGAAAATGTATAACCCCTTTCTAGACTTCTCCCTAAAATCACTGTAGCTTTCCGAGGATATAAAATTCATTAAAATCGGAGTTCGTATAAGAAAGTTACGCCCCAAATACCACTGGCTTCGTATAAGAAAGTTACGCCCCAAATACCACTGGCTGTCTATAGGGGAACATTGTACAGTCCCGTCTCGGGACTTTGAGGGATTTACCGATTGTCCCCAAAGTCATTCCATGAGTATATTTAAGTCTCAACATAATTTATTTTATGTGCATTCGTCCTGTACATAACAGTACCAATGTATGCAGTAGTAAAAACTACCGGTCGTTATAAATTATCCCCTCCTTAAATAGGATTCGTCCTCGAATCCTTTTTAAACTTGCGATCTCACCACAGACCCCCGGGTTCACGGCCTCTCTCCAGACCATTAGTCTTAACTGACTTCATACTCGAAACCATTTTGCTTTACCTACTAGAACTTTTACTTTTCTGTAAAGTAACTCACGCTCGCCTCAGTCTTTCCCTTATCTTGGCTTTTGTTTCATGCTTGGTACTTTTGACATTAGATTGAGAGGGAACTCATCGTCATGTTTTCATAATTTTCTGCTCATTACATTACCCTACGGCCATATCTCAACTCTTATGGTTGCATCAAGAAATCTCACTCCTAGACTTTTCGTTATACTCTACTTACTCCAGCTCATTTCTTACTTGAGCTATTAATTCCGAAGGGTACTAGATTCGTGGTTTACGCCTACTCCTTCCATTTCTTGACTGATTAGACTCTTTATATCTAATCTACGAGAAGACATATTCTAAGAGTCTCTTTGCTAAGAACTGAACGCCATCTTAACTTATTCAGCACCACTATTGGGCTAGGCTTTCAACTTTACTTACGGCTATTTATCTCTGTAGTATTTGCGCTTCTCTAACTGGGTTCCTTTACTCTGGCTTTGACTCTGGAAGGTATATACATCAACCTTCATACTAGGCTGCTTACCAATTCCTTGCTACAATTCTATTGCCTCTGCTTATCTGTATAACTTAGGACCCTGTGGTGCAAGGTCTGACTCTTTATATGCCTATTGTCCTTTATTGTTGTTCATCCAACGGTTTTATACTAAGTAAGTTGGGTTCTGGTAGCTTTGCTGGGAGCTGAACTGTATGCATACTTTTGCTTAAACATCACTTCTTGCTATAAATGGGGACCCTAACGACTCGGTTCTAGCTATAGTCAATGTTCCTTTCATACCTTATGTTCATTGTTGCTATAAATTGGTTACGGTATTCCCATACTAATTTGCCTTCCATGTTCTAGTACTGTTAAGGGTCTCTCCTCAAATACATGCGAACATCACTGCCCTTAAGGATTCACTCCTTATTCTAATTGGCAACTTGTAGTAACTTATCCCCTTGATTCGTACTATTCTACACATCTACCAAACCACCCATATCTGTGGCTAAAGCCGTCCCAAACTCGTAGTGGTTTGGTCAACTTTGACTAGGGCTGGGTACTTTATATGGTTTACGTAAACTAACACGTAAGGGACTTTGTTGCATTTTGATACTACGAAACCTTGAAGTTACACACTTTGTCTTTACTTATTAGGTATCTTTTTACTATCGCTGTTGTACCTCCGCAACTTTACTTCTAAACTTTTTCCTTTGCACCATTCTTGCCTTCTGCTTTGTCTTATGCTATACTAAGAACTCTCGTGGTCTATGTCTCTGGTTCCTTATCCGAAGGATATCTTTTCCTTTCTATATCCATTACTGTGTCTAACATTGGTTCCTTTGTATCATAGTCAATATTTGACCACTACTTTATCCTTGTACCATACCATCTGAACAACTTCTTTCCTAACTCTTTGATCCAGCACTGTCTCTTGCTTTTTTATTATGTTCTTAAACTATGTCTGAAGGTCATTTGTTCTAGTTTTCTTCCATTATACTTTCACTTATTCCTAGGAATGTCTTGAGGCAATCATCAGGATCCACATGTACTGTTGTTGTCTAACGAGGGTTGGGAGGGTGGGACTTTGTTCTGAGGCCTTTCTGGTTATGGTGGCTGTTGGACAATTATGACCCATAGCGTCACTATTTGTACAGATTATGGTGTTGTTGTACAAATTAACTATGTGACAAAGGAGATTACTCTCTTATCATTTGTGATTAGATCACCAAGATGTATAAATAATATGAGGTCCATGTGATTTGTTCATGGATTGAGATTGATATGAGACAGTATCAGTCCACGAAGGATAAATCATTAAATATCCCTAGTCAGAGTATTATCGAGATTGGACATCGATAAATACGTAAAAGACTAGTATTACACTTGTGCGCGTTGTGAGGGCATAACGGCATAGTTCTCATATAATTGGGTATAGGATACTCATGCAAGTGTAATAGGAGGTTGTGTTTTACCGATAGTACGGGAAACAGCTTCGCTCTAGATAGACCCCCTCAGAATTCCATTGGTAGTATGACTATGTGTCTATGGAAGTCTGAAATCAGGGTAGGTGTATTTGGTCTTAACCTGAGACTTGCACCGCTAATACTTGCGACAATCAATATACTTTGGTTTTGGTCATCCAGGGCTTTAACCGGTTTCTGTGTACGCCTCTTCTGGGTATATCGAGAATCGTAGTGTGTTGGGTGTGATGTCAAGACGGAAGTATCACTCCAGTCATATGGAGATGATGGTCACATAGGATACGGGACTGGTTCTCTTAATGGTGCAGCTATGGGGAAATTATGACTAGGTCATGTATATCCGATTATAGAGACTAGTTAACATACATCCGATATGTGATTCGTACGGGGCAGACACAATTCCAGCCCCAGGCCTAGCACGTGATCATCCGATACAGGATCGAAATACGCAATACTACGTATACTACGCCTGATATAGATCCTTATATTCCTGAAAGGATATTTCTGGAGAATTGGGTAGGCATGGCGCTTTGCTAGAAGCCAACTTTGTCTTGTAAATTGGTATAAACGTAGTACTAGGTACTTACGTGTTCGGATAGTCCGACGACCGAATTTACTGCCAACATATCCGGGGATCTCATGGGTCACTTCCCGAAGATTCACCGATGACGTATGACTCGCACTTTTAATTAATCTGGGATTAATTAGATGAGAGAGAAAATTAATCTGGGATTAACTGTGGAGATATTTTATCTAGGATAAAATATCATTAAAGAGAGATAACGATTAATTTGGAATTAATCGATTAATTAATATATTCGATATATTATACGAAATTAGATTTCGACGCGGAATTAAATTAGATTTTAATTCGGGCGAACGAGTTAATTTAGAATTAATTCGTTAGCGATGTGAATAGTAATTATGTTAGGCATGATTAATTAATTAAATTATATTTAATTACGTCGCAACAGAAAATTCGTTAATTTGGAATTAACGAACCCGAGCCCGGGATTGTTTGCGAGCGCATTCGCATTTCGAATTCGAGTGCGGCACGCAAGTCACATCTAGCGTCAAATCGCTAGTCGCATCTAGTGTCAAATCGCTAGTCGCATCTAGCATCACGTCATCCGTCAATCAAATGATAGATGTCTTTCACTTTGAGTGATTTACGCCAGTCACTATTCATTGATTGATGGAGTTGATGTGAGTGGTTGGAGCCTTAAAGGCTTGACTTTTTGAAAGCCAAATTCATTGTAAATGAATTTGAAATTCACATTTGTGTATAAGATACACAAATTAGAAACCAACCACACAACTCTCCTCTCTTTTCTCTCCCTCTCTTTCACGCCCTTGGGGCTGCCATTTTCTCTCTTCTGGTTCTGTTACTGCCGAGAGCAAAGGGAAGCAAAAAGTCTTGATTTTGTTGCAAAATCAAGAGTGCTAGCACACTCCGAAGTCATGCGAAGGTGATAGGGAAGTCCACCCATGAGCTTGGATTCATTTGACGAAGCTTGGAGCATGACGAAGGACCAACAATGGCCGATTCCTGGAGGACTGTCACTGCTCACTGCCGAGAGCATGGAGGAGGCAGAAAACAAGTTTTGTTCGTTGCCGCGTCTCTCAACCGATCGATGTGAGTATTCCGCAACTCCCTCGTTGTATTCGCACATGTGTTTTATACTTTGTATTCGATCCTCGGGGCCGTAGAACTCCAACAATGCTATCAGAGCGATTGAAAAGCATGAAATTTGATTAGGGCTTAAAATTTTAGTAAAATGTATTTGAGCATGATTTTATGAAATTGGATGATTGAGTATGCTTAAATGTGTTTTAATTGAGGATTGATTGGATCAATTTGTGATGAAATGTTGTTTGGAACAATTTTCCCCAAATCACTTTGCTTGGCCGAGAGTTTAGATCCCTAAAATGTCTTGGATTTTGATTTTTTGATTCATTGGATGAGTTAGAATCATGTTGGGTATATTGATTTAATGTTTAATTGGATTCAATTGGATTGGATTTGCAATTTGACAAATAAACCTTAAAGCCGAGACTTAAAGAGCATGTAATTGGGTTTGATTTTTTTGATAAAATATGTTGGACATGTTTTGTTGTTGATGAGCATGATTAATTAGACAAATTTATGTTTTGGAAATATTGATTTGGGTAATTAATTGTGTAATGCACTTTGAGTAATTTAATTGAGAAATTTGGAATTTTGGAATTAAATTATTTTGGCCTATTTTGTGAAATTGGGCTTAAGTGTTGTAATTGGGCTTATTGCGCTTGGTTGTACTAAGTTGGGTTTAGGCAAAATTGGTTGGATCCAATTGGGCCCAAAACCGCTTCCATAAAGCCCAAATGCGACTAATGGACCTTTAAAGTTTAATTGGGCCTAATGGGCCTAAATTGATTTCTAGGCTTATGGGGTAATTCCCGGATTGGACTTTGGTTATTCGGTTTGACCCGAGTTGACCAAAAGTCCACGCCTTAAGAAATTAATTAAAAGCCCATTGGACTTTAATTAAATTAACGTTGGACGTTAATCGGGCTTTGAGACTCGTAACGATTAAATTTGGAATTTAAGTCGTAAAAGGTTTATTAATAAAGTGTAATATTTAATTTGGAATTAAATAGCGAATTAATATTAAATACAAATTGAATTGGATTTAATTATGTAGTTTAATTTAATTCAAGAATTAGTACTTTGAGTACTTATTCGCAAAACGAGTTCGACTCGAGCAAAATCAAATCGTTGTTTGAACATTGGATGGTCACTAATTATCAGATTAATTAATTTGATTAGATTGATTAATAACATGCTTGTGTGAATACATGGTTGCGATGCATGAATAATGTATATCGGATGGATATTAGATGGGTGGGCCAATTTTAGAAATTATTGTAATAAATTTGGAATTTATTAATTGGACCTGCGTGTCCAGCCTTATTACCTCCTTTCTCATTGTATTCTCTTCTCACCTATTCCCCTCAATGTAAATGAGGTTTCTTTAGAAGTGTAGTGTAACAGGTAGAAGCAAATACTTGTGCTAGCGGGAGAGAATTAGTACTTTGAGTACTTATTCGCAAAACGAGTTCGACTCGAGCAAAATCAAATCGTTGTTTGAACATTGGATGGTCACTAATTATCAGATTAATTAATTTGATTAGATTGATTAATAACATGCTTGTGTGAATACATGGTTGCGATGCATGAATAATGTATATCGGATGGATATTAGATGGGTGGGCCAATTTTAGAAATTGTTGTAATAAATTTGGAATTTATTAATTGGACCTGCGTGTCCAGCCTTATTACCTCATTTCTCATTGTATTCTCTTCTCACCTATTCCCCTCAATGTAAATGAGGTTTCTTTAGAAGTGTAGTGTAACGGGTAGAAGCAAATACTTGTGCTAGCGGGAGAGAGGAAAGGGAGAGATTTGATATAGGATCAATGTGTAAAGTATCCATCCGCATATCATTATTATTTAATTCATATGCGCTTTATTATGTGTTTAGAATGCATGTTTAAGGGTGTATGATGATGAGACCTTAATAAAGATAATAAATTGGTTGCCAATTTGCACGCGAAAAACCATCAAATAATATTAAGCGTTTTTTCTTCCATTGAGTGATTCTTACTCAAGATCCAAGACTGGCATTGGCTTGTTGGCCAAAGTCAAGGCCTTTGTCCGTCGCGGATGTGTTTGAATCATGAGAGCTTTGTTCCATATCAGTGTCTTGTCCAAGTTGTGGTTTGTTGGCCAAAGTCAAGACCACTTCTTGTCCATCGAAATTGATTACGAAGCTTTCCATGGTCAATGGGTCACGCTTGACTGGGATCACTAAGTTTGTTGTGCCAAAGCCAAGGCTTAGTTGATTTAGAGGAAAATGTTAGGTAATATATTGGATATATTGGCATATATAAGATATATGTTTCGGAATTGGATGTCCCCCTACTGGATCTAGGAATTGGATTGGATCCAATTGATCTTAGAGATCCACCTAGTTAATTATCATACAATTTGTTGGCCAAAGTCAAGATTGTGTGATATTTAACGGGATCCTAGCCCGCTAGGAAACACGGTTTCCCGAGTACTTGACAGAGGGTTAGAGGCTCGCCGAAAAATAGTGGGAGGCAAGAATTGAATTTGCAATATTCGTTTAATTACTTGCCATACGCGCTCAATCAAGTATCATTCGTCAAATAATTAAATGTTAGTTGGACTAATATTTAAATTGTTGTTTTAATTAACAGTTGGACTGTATTCAAACAAATTAAAAGTATAGTTGATTAATATAGTTGGACTATAATAATCATTATATTTAAGTACCTGAAATCGTTGATTAAATAGTTGGACTATTAGAATCAAGATAAAATTGAAAGATTGACATTTAAAACATAATCCTAAGGAAAATGTATTTAAATGATTAATTTTCAAAATTGGGAATAATTTCAGGATGGTCCTGGAAACTAATAAGTTACTTTATTTGATAAAATAACATATTAGGCCTAAGCCCAGAGTTAAGCAAATAAGTAGAGCATAATCTTTGGAAGATTTATGTGATGATAGCTTTAGTGCTTAATCCATTAAGCTTGTCGCAATAGACTCCTTAATTTCTGAATCAGAACTAAGGATTAGATCCTTAAAGTATGATAATAAAATTGAAGGATCTTCATAGATCTATTCTTAGATCTTAGAAGTATTAAATTGCAATAATAACTCTTGGAGGGTTAATGACTATTCTCAATGAGACAAAGTCAATATTTGCAATAAGGCAAGTAGCGCAAGGCGCACCTTACTTCGATATTCTAGAAGGCCAAGGCTTGGCCAAAGTCTTCTGGAATATGAAAAGGGCAAAGGTAAAATCATTATAATCTTCTAGGAAGATAAAAGACATATCCCAAAATGTCTGCTTAATTGTGGCAAACGGGATCGCGGAAGCGTGACTGCCGTTTGGACAAAGCAGACATGAAGGAATTAAAGACGGTGCAAGGCTCCGGCTTTAAATATGTTTGTCATAATTATGTTCATTACTAGTATTAAAATTGGATTTTAAATAATTAGTGTGGTACATAAAATATATGTATTGATGTTTAGAATCTGTTTTGAACAGGATACTGACTTCAGTTGAGATTAATCTGCGAATTGGAAACGGGACAAAATTCGCTGTTTCAACAGTAGATACCTAAGTTTAGGAACTACCTTCGGGTGTGTACTTAAATTAGGAAACTGTTATAATGTGACTAGTTTGACTAGAACCATCATCTCTATATCAGTGTTTAACCCGCTGCTGGTGAACCTTTACATTCTAGAACACTAAAGTGTTTCATTATATAAAGATGATATTGAGATAAACACATTAGATGTGAATAACAATATTTATATTTGGAATATATAAACAAAATCTCAAACATATGACATGACAAACAAATAGCTCAAACTGATTTGATCAGATGAAACTTTATTGTGGCATTGTTGTCAGGGACACAATTAAACAAGACTCGTATATCCACGCTTCTGAAGAGTGGGTACTAGGACTAATTTTATTCTAATCAAATAAAGTCTACGAATCTAGTTTAATGGGCAAAGTGCCTAAAACACTATTTACTTGGTAAAAGTGTAAATGCCACCGATCTGTAAGCCTTAGTTCATAGTGAAGCAAGTGGGCCCATGTCTAGCTAGGCTAGAGGTGGATATGAATATTTCGTGACCTTTACGGATGTGGCATCGCGTTGTGGTTACGTATTTCCTTTGAAACAAAATCGGAAACTTTTACAGTTTTCGACGCGAAATAGACAAACAGATCAGCTAAAGTATTAAACTGTCACGGTTAGACCGTAATGAAAAATACTTAAGCAATAAGTTTCTAATATACTTGAAAGAGTATAGTATTCTTTCAATGAGGACTCCTCCCGGAACACGTCAATTTGACGGTGTGTCCGAACTGAGATAAACCGAATTATGTTAGACATGATAAGGCTAATCATGAGTCGCTCTCAGCTACAATTTCCTTCAACAGATACGCTTTAACAGTGCAAGAACTTATTTTGAATAAGGTTCCATAAAAATCTGTTTGACAGACTTCATATTAGATATGAACAGGAAAGAAACCGGGTTTCTCATTCCTGAACATTTTGGTATGTTGGGCATATGTTTGGATGATACCAAACTAAAACCCAAATCGGATAAGTGCCGAATTGTAGGTTATCCAAAGGAAACCATAAGTATAGTACTTATACAATCTCACAAAGAGAACAATTTATTTGTTGCTCGCCATGCGGTTTTCCTAAGAGGAATACCGATATGCAGTGGTAAGTGGGAGGATAGTAAAACTCGATGAAAATCGGGGTAATACTGTTCCAGGCACCCATTCCTTAATGGAACACTAATAGTTCATCTAGGATGAAACTATTACCAATAATCTTCGAATACACAAGAAACGTGTATGTCGGAGAGATTCAGAAAACAACCTGGGGTATGGGTTTCTGATCTCACCTCGTAAAGATGTTAATCTTTTGAGGTCTACCAACTGACTACGTATGAGGAAGTGATACAAGGTATCGACTCCCTATTATGGAAAAGTGCCATGATATCCGAAATGGATTCCATGTATATCAACTATATTTGGATACTAGTTGATGTACCGCAAGGCATTGTGCCTATTGGTACTATATAAGTCTTCAAGGAAGACATACATGGATGGCAACATACCAACGTTATAAGCTAGGCTTTTAGTGGAAAGGTATTGTTATCAACATTGTGTTGACTACGATTCAACCTTTTACATGTTGCCACGGTAAATCCATTTGGATAATGTTTGCTAATGCTGCATGTTTCATTTATGAAATATGTCAGCTAAACGGGAAAATCGCTTTCCTGAAAAGGAAACGTTTTGGAGGATGTTTAAAACATCATGTCGGTTTTGTCGTATAATAACTAGCAAACAATGTTTGCATGTTATTCGATCCATGTTTGGATTGAAGCAAGCATTAGGTTCTTGGAATTACCGTTTTGATGTAATCATAATAGTTTATGATTTAATTCAAAACGAAATGATTCTTGTGTATATAAGAGGGTTAGTGGGAGCGCACTGACAGTGGATGTCCTATAAAAAATGATAACATATCATTTCTTGGAAATGATATTCCCATAAAACTATCGGTGAAAGCTTGGGTTTCATGAACATTCTATGAGAACTTGTACATTGAAAAATGTACGCGACCTGGTGTCTCATACGCTTTGTGCATATGAAGTCACAAACAGGCCAATCCAAGTGATAGTCACTGGATTGATGTTAAGAACATTCATTAGTATCTTAGGGAACTAAGGATGTTGTCTTAATCTATGGACAATGAGAACTTGAAGTGACTGGGATCACTGTAGCAAGTTTCCTAACCGATAAAAACGACTATAAGTCGCAAAACGGTACTATAAAGTTTGAATAACTGTACAGTGAGCTGGAAATCTTCCAAGCAAGATACTGTTACCGAATAAACAACAAATGCGGGTTATTGCTGCAGCTCAGGCAGCAATAGAAGCCATTTGGGTCGATAACATTTCTAATTAGATTAGATATAAATCTGTTAGCAGCTGAGCTAGGCTTCAGCATAGGCTAAAGAATTAATGGTCTCATCAACAATCCAGATATATACTTCGATATTCATCTGATTCGTTTGGATCAAACATCGTGGCGATGTGATG
>SKCR01000438.1:0-28944 GCA_019454045.1 Zanthoxylum bungeanum | reverse complement strand
AAACATTTCGACGCTAAATTATCTAATTCTTGTAGTGTTTTGACTCGAAATATTTTTCAAAATTTATTTAACACCCAATACACATCTAAACACATTCAAACATCATATTTTTACTCATAAAATATTCTTTTTTTACCAGATCTGATCCAGAAAATAAATCAACTAATTTTTCATGTAAAATTCCAATTTATCAATAAATTAATCAAATTAATCTACACCATTTTAAAGTCACCACATGAAATCTTAAGAATAATTCTAGGCATCAGAAGAGTGGCTACAACTCTCTATAATGGCAGTATTAATTTTTAAATCTAATTATTTTAATTTAAATAAAAATCACACATGCTAATTAAAGAAAAATAAGGTTATTATCAAATCCAAAAACACTAAGTATTTGAAAATAAATATATTATCCAACAATATATTTGGAACATTTAATATATATATCAAATATATATAAACATGCTAAGAATAATAATTTCCAAAATAAGAAATAAAAAACCTTACTTAATAAATTAAGTTTTTGTTTTTGATTCTAATTTACAAATCCTTCATCTTGGTGTTTGTAACATCCCCCTTTCGGATATGGTACCCGCAGGGAATAGACTGACCTATCCCCTTGAGCCTTTGACTTTCTGACTGTGATCATCACTACTAATCCATCTGAAAATGCAAAGCCATGTACATGAGCCATTGCCTTATTCAACAACATAAAATGCATTTTACTACTCATAACTGGGTACTCAATAATGTTTCTCTTTACAACTTTGCTGATTGACACTTTTAAAATATTACAAGGACTTATACAACACTAATGCATGCATGCAACTTTACTTTGACACTAACTGTGCTGAACCTCTGTACTCGCCCTAGTGGACTCAAACACCCTAGTGACTGCCATCAGTATCCATCCTCTCAAGCCCATCCTCCGGGTAAACCTGCAAAATAGAAATACTGGGAGTGAGAGGGGGGGTTGGATCATTTGAACGACCTAGTGAGTGGACAATTTTTAAAACTGAACTGCTTTATGATAAATCCATTCTTCTGAAGTTGAAAACATCTCTATAGAACTATTTAGTCGAAAAACTCTTTCTTATCTGAAAATAAATTTCTTTTTGTAAAATTTTTCTATAAACTCATTCTTTACTGTAAAACTATGAGATCTTTCATAAAACTGAATTATTTCTAAAGCTTTTTCTTAAAACTGTTCTTTGTGAAACTCTTGTCATAAAATTATTGTGTCTGAAAATCATATTTATGAGAATCTGTAGAAAAACTTGACGCATAGGGGCATTACGTATCATCGTCCCCGAAGCCACTGAACTAGAGCCAAAAGTGCTAACTCATGCCATCTTTCTGACTCTGAAACTACGATCTATGGGCATCTGTCATCCATAGTCCCGAACTAGGATATAGGAGAGTTACGTATCATCGTCCCCCTAGTCCTGAATCTACATGTGCACATGTTACTGAATCCGTCAATTCCAAGTTACATCTAAGGTGAGTCTTTCCCCATGCCTCCAAAAATCACAAAAATCATGCTTTTTTACTCAAAACTTTTCAAAACATTCCCATTCATTAAATAACTTGAAATCAACTTGGCTAACACACTAAAGCGCTTAAAAGTAAGTCTCAAATCAAAAGTAAATAAATAAATATCAATTGAAAAGAAATATCCACTCACAGATTAAAAACTATTGCAAATGATCATGGATGCGACTAAAGGAACTCCTGCGGAAAAATTAATCCATCCTGTATACGAATATAGGTAGCGTATTTTAACTAAAAAGCTAATCACGGTCATGGATGTAGTGGATGCTCATGCATATTGTATACGTGTCCTTTAGGGTGCCCTCTAACTATTAAAACATGCTTCCAAGATCCTAAACATGATTTCAAGTGTGAAATAATCAAGTAAAGTTGCGGAAATACTTACATTGATTTAGGGAGAAATTTCAAAAATTCATTTCTTTGGATGAAGCTCCAAGCCTTTTGTATGTTGTTTGGTCCTTGGGTGAGTTTCCTTAACACCTCAAATGACTCTCCAAGTGCTAGCTTAGTTGAAAATTTTGGAGCAAAAATTTTCCACCATTGGAGAGAAGCTCACGACAATGTGAGGGAGAAGAGAGGAGAGTGTTTCAATTTTCATAAAATTGGTTGGTGTGTGTGTTAAATGAATCCAATTAATAAAGCCAACAACTTCCATCAACTTTTGACCATTGATATAAGTCATGTGGTCCCACCACATTTCAATTCAAAATTTGTGTTGGCTTCCTCAACACACAACTAGACTTGGGCCCGAGTTCGTTTAATTCTGAATTAAACGAATTTACCGTCACGACATAATTAAATCCAATTTAATTAAATAATTATGCCTCGCAAATTAAATGAATTTACCGTCGCGACATAATTAAATCCAATTTAATTAAATAATTATGCCTTGCAAATTATTACGACAATCGCTTACGAATTAATTCTAATTAATTCGTTCGCTCGAATTAAAATCCAATTTTAATTTCGTATTGAAATCCAATTTCAATTAATATATCCGATATATTATTTTAGCCACTAATAAATAAATTAAAAAGAAAAATCTAATTTAACTATTAAATTTATTTTATCGATTAATTCTAAATTAATCGCGTTCTCTCTTCTATACGAATTTAATCTCAGATTAATTCTTGCTGCAATTAATCCCAGATTAATTTTCTCTCTCATAATTAATCCCAGATTAATTATATTCGAGTCAAATGTCATTGGTGAATCTTTGGGAAGCGACCCAAGAGATTCCTGGATATGTTGGTAGTAAATACGGTTGTCGGACTATCCGATCACATGCGTACCCTGTACCACGTTCTCACCGATTTACAAGACATGGTTGGCTTCTAGCAAAGCACCGTGCCTACCCAATTCTCCATAAATATTTCACTGAGGAATATAATCTATATCAGGCGTAGTAATACTATGTAATACATAATATGATCCAGTATCAGATGTCACATGCTAGGCCTAGGGCTGGCTCTGTGTCTGCCCAGTACGAAGTATATATCGGATCCCAAGTAACTAGTCTCTGTAATCGGAAAGTCATGACCTAGTCATACTTTCCCGATAGCTGCAGCTTTTAAGAGTACTATTTCCGTATCCTGTGTGACTATCATCTCCATATGACTGAAGTGATACTCTCATCTTGACATCACATCCAATACACTATGATTCTCAGTAAACCCAATAGAGGCGTACATAGAACCTGTTAAAGCTCCAAACGACCAATATCAAAGTAAACTGATTGTCGCAAGTAATAGCGATGCAAGTCTCAGGTTAAAGATCACATACACCTACCCTGATTCGAATTCCCATAGACACATAGTCATACTACCAATGGGATTCCAAGTGGGTCTATCCAGAGCAAACTTTTCTCGGTCCAACGACTAACAGAACCTCTTATTACACTTGCATAAGTATCCAATACCTAAATATATGAGAACTATGTCGTTAAGCTTCCATAACGCGCACATTTGTAATACTAGTCTATTATGCATTATCAATGTCCAGTCTCGATAATACTTCGACTAGAGATATTTAATGATTAAACCGTTCGTGGATTAATACTGTCTCATATCTTATTAATCCGATTTAACCATATGGACTTTTATCATTAATATATATCCAAGTAATCCAATTACAATAATGATAAAATAGCAATTTCCTTTTGTCACATAGTTAATTTATACAAAAACACAATGTTCTTTACAAATAGTGATGTTATGGGTCATAATTGTCCAACAATCTCCCACTTGGCCTATAGCCAATCACTCAGGTATCTAACACCTGAACTATGTACATGTCGCTCAAACTTTTGCTGAGATATAGCTTTCGTCAGCGGATCTGCAATGTTATCATCTGATGCGATCTTCTCGATCTTCACATCACCACGATGTATGATCTCACGAATCAGATGAAATCGTCGAAGTACATGCTTGGATCGTTGATGAGACCGTGGTTCCTTAGCCTGTGCGATAGCCCCATTATTATCATGATACAAAGGTACGGGCTCGGCTGTTAACGGAACTACTCCTAATCCAATTAGGAATTTACGGATCCAAACTGCTTCTTTTGCTACCTCAACTGCAGCAATATATTCTGCTTCTGTTGTTGAATCGGCAACAGTCTCTTGCTTGGAAGATTTCCAGCTCAATGCTTCGTTGTTCAAACAAAATATGTACCCTGATTGCGACTTATAGTCGTATTGAGTTTTAGGACACATATCCTTCGATAGAGAGACACTATGTGACACCGGAAGAAACCCCCTCTTGGACTGATCTAAGTTGAATATCTTCAACACTTTGTCAATGTAAGAGCTCTGTGAGAGTGCCAGTAGCTTTATAGAAATATCCCGGTAGATCCTTATTCCTAGAATAAAGGCTGCCTCTCCCAGGTCTTTCATGGAGAATTTTAATGAAAGCCAAGCTTTCACCGATTGTAGCATGGGAATGTCATTGCCAATAAGTAATACATCATCAACGTATAGGAAAATGAATGTTAGTGCGCTCCCACTAACCTTCTTATATACACAAGAATCATCTTCGTTGATCTCATCAAAACATTGGTTCCAAGAACGCGATGCTTGCTTTAATCCATAAATGGATCGGTTTAACTTGAAAACCTTGTTTGCATGTTTTGGTACGACAAAACCGTCAGGTTGTTGCATATAAACATCCTCCAAAAGGTTTTCGTTAAGGAAAGCGGTTTTGACGTCCATCTGCCATATTTCATAATCGAAATATGCACCAATAGCAAGCATTATCTGAATGGATTTAATCATAGCAACATGTGAAAAGGTATTATCGTAATCGACACCATGTCGTTGATGAGAACCTTTAGCTACAAACCTAGCTTTGTACGTTTGTATGTTGCCTTCCATGTCTGTCTTCCTTTTGAAGACCCATTTACAACCAATAGGCTTAATGCCTTCTGGTATATCAACCAGTGTCAAAACTTGGTTGGTATACATGGAATCCATTTTGGACTTCATGGCTTCTTGCCATAAAGCGGAGTCGATACCTTGTATCGCTTCCTCATACGTTGCTGGTTCATCTTCCTCAATAAGATTAATGTCTACATGAGGTGAGATCAGAAACTCATACCTCTCAGGTTATTTTCCGACTCTCTCCGACTTACGCGATTCTTGTGTATTAGAAGATTGTGGAACAGTCTCATCCCTGATGGACTGTTCGTGTTCCGTGAGGGGGTCGGTGCCAGGAACAGTATCACTTTAATTTTCATCGAGTTCTACTTTCCTCCCACTTACCACTGCATTTATGAATTCTTTTTCTAGGAAAACCGCATGGAGAGCAATAAATATTTTGTTCTCTTATGGGTTGTAGAAGTAATATCCTTCCGTTTCCTTAGGATAACCTACAAATAGGCACTTATCCGATTTGGGTTCTAGTTTGCTACTATCCAAACGTTTAACATATGCCCAACATCCCCAAATCTTCAGGAATAAGAAACCCGGTTTCTTTCATGTCCATATTTCCTATGGAGTCTGTTCAACAGACTTTGACGGAACCTTATTCAAAATAAGTATTGCACTGTATAATGCGTATCCCCAAAAAGAAATCAGTAGCTCTGTACGACTCATCATTGACCTTACCATGTCAAACAGAGTTAGGTTTCTCTATTCGGAAACACTGTTCAATTGAGGTGTTCCGGGAGGTGTCCACTGTGAAAGAATACCATGTTCTTTCAAGTAATCTTGAAACTCATTGCTTAAGTATTCTCCACCACGGTCCGACCGTAATGTTTTAATACTTTTGCCAGTCTATTTTTCTACTTCGTGTCGAAACTCTTTGAATTTATCAAAAGTTTCCGACTTGTGTTTCATAAGATACACATAACCATAACGCGATGCATCATCCTTAAAGGTTACGAAGTATTCATATCCACCTCTAGCCTGGCTAGACATGGGCCCACATATGTCACTATGAATGAGGGCTAACAGCTTGGTGGCACGTACACCTTTACCACTAAAAGGTGTTTTAGGTATTTTGCCTAACAAACAAGATTCACAGACATCATATGAATTAGGATCAAATCCGTCCAAGTATTTATTCTTCGAAAGTATGGATATACGAGTTTTGTTAATGTGTCCCAGACGACAATGTCACAAATAAGTCTCATCATTTTTACTCAATTTGAGCTTTTTATTTGTCATGTTATATGTTTGAGATTCGTTTATATTCAAAATATAAAGACCATTATTCACATTGCTGTACATATCTCAATATCATCTTTATAAACAAAACAACCAGTATTCCTGAATACAAAGGTATACCCGCATCGGGTTAAACTAGATATAAAGATAATATTCCTAGTCAAACTAGGTACAAAATAACAGTCCCCTAATTTAAGTACATGCCCTGAGGGCAGGTTCAAAACATAGGTGCCAACGGCCAAAACAACAACTTTTGTCCCATTTCCGACTCGCAGGTCGATCTCCTCTGAAGCTAGTCTCCTGCTATTCTACAGATCCTGCACATCAGTACATATGTGAGTACCACATCCAGTATCAAAAATCCAATTTTTAAAACTAGTTGTGGACATGTTTATTTCAATAACAAACATACATGAAGCCGGAGCCTTGCCCGCCTTCGCTTCCTTCAAGTCCACCTTGTACTTACGGCAGTCACGGTTCTAGTGACCCTGTTTGGCACAGTGTAGGCAGACGTCTTGGGATATGTCATTTGTTTTCCCAGAAGACTGTGACGATTGAGCCTTGCCCTTCTTCTTCTTCACACCCCCAGAAGCCTTCGGCCAATCCTTAGCCTTCTAGGATGTCGAAGTAAGATGCGCCTCACGCTTCTTACCTTTCAGAAGCTCTGGCTCTGCCTCTTTCAGCATAGCCATTAACTCTCCAAGAGTTTTCTCTTGGTTCATCATATTATAGTTCATGATGAACCCACCCCAGCAGTCGGGCCGAGACTGTAAGATCAAATCTATAGAAGTCTCGGCCTCGAAGGTAATGCCCAGCTAACTTAGTTGTTCAATGTCAGCAATCATCTGCGACATATAGTGTTCGAAAGATGTACCCTCTGACATTCGAGAGTGAAAGATCTTCTTCTGTAAATCATACTTCTGAGATCTAAGATTTGATCTATGAAGATCCTTCAACTTCAACATCATCGCATAAGGATCCAATCCCTTGTTCTGACGATGAAATTGATGAGTCATTGCAGCAAGCATAACGGATTGAGCAGTAAAGTTATCATCACGGTGAGTCTTCCAAAGCTCATGCTATACTGGCTGCTCAAGTCCGAGCTCAGGCCCGAGAGGTCTCTCTATTACATAGAGCAACTTCTCAGCTCCCAGGATTATCCTGAGGTTCATTTCCCAGTCTGGAAAATTTGCGTCGTTAAAGACATTCTCACCCATGATTATGTCCTTAACGCTTATCTTTCCAGCTATTTTGATTGCTATAGTCCAAATATCCAATCAAGTGTTTCGGGTACACTCAAATGCAATGGTTACTATAGTCCAACTATATAACCAACTACAAATGAAGTAGTGTTTAGTACATTCTAACTGTTCAAAGAAAACAATAAAATAATATTAGTCCAACTAATATATATAATAATGAGAAATAATATAAATAGAGCGCGCATTTTAGCGAGTATTAAACGAAATTACAAATTTAATACTAGCCTCCCACTATTTTTCGGCGAGCCTTTAACGCTCCGTTCAGTACTCGGGAAACCTAGTTTCCTAGTGGGCTAGGATCCCGTTAAATAATACACAACCTTGACTTTGGCCAACAACCTGTATAAAATTTAACTAGGTAGATCTCTAAGATCAATTGAATCCTATCCAATTCCTAGATCCGGTAGGTGGACATCCAAGTCTGAAACATATATCCAATATATTTCCTAACTTGTTTCCTCTAAATCAACTAAGCCTTGGCTTTGGCTCAACAAGCTTAATGATTCCAGTTAAGCGCAACCCATTGACAGTGGGAAAACTTCGTAATCCACGTCAATGAACAAGAGTGACCTTGACTTTGGCCAATAAATCACAATTGCCCAAGACATGCGATGTTAACAAAGCTTTCATGGTTCAAACACATTCCCGATAGACAATGATCTTGACTTTGGCCAACAAATCAAAGCCAATCTTGGATCTTGAGTGAGAACCACTCAATGGAAGGAAACACTTAATATTAAATATGAGGGCATTTTCGTAAATTGGTAACCAATTTATTCTCTTTGATTAGGTCTCATCATACACCCTTAAATATGCATTCTAAAAGCATAATAAGGCGCGATAAATTTAATAATGATATACGGATGGATATATACAATTTGTTCCTAGAACAAATCTCTCTCTCTTCCTCTCTCCCGCTAGCACTATAAGAAACCTCATTTACATTGAGGGGAATTGGTGAGAAGATAAATACAATGAGAATGAGAGGTGATAGGCTAGACACGCAGGTCCAATTTCAAATAAATACCATATTTACAACAATTTCCAAAATTTCCCCCACCCATCTAATAGCCATCCGATATACATTATTCAAACAAAGACATCCAAGCATTCACACATAGCATGTTGTCAATCAATCTAATCTAATTAATTAATTCTTCAATTAATGACCACCTAATATTCATACATCAATTTGATTTGCGCGAGTCCAACTCGTTTAAGAATAAATACTCAAAGTAAATATTCTTGAATTATATCGAACTACAATATTAAATCCAATTTTAATTGTATTCAATACTAATTCAAGTTTAAGTCCAAATTAAACAATTACACTTATTATATTAATGCCTTTATAGGCTTGGATTCCAAATCCAATCCAAATGGTCTCAAAGGCCCATTTAGCATCCAATGCCAATTCTATTAGGTCCAATGGGTCTTAATTAATTCTGTAGGCATGGAATTTTGGCCATTATGGATCAAACCCATAATGCCTTGGCCCATTTAGGAATCACCCTATGCCATAAATTAATTTTGGCCCATTAGGCCCAATTAGATAATTAAAGGCATAAAAGCCCATTAATCCAAATATAACCAAATTAGCCCAATTTTTATTTTAGGGACTAATTTACATTAATACAATATTCCAAACATTACATTAATTCAATTTAAGTGTAATTAACTCAACTAATTAATTAATCTAACATTTCCAAAATATTAATTAATCTAATTAATCAAGCTTATCATTCCAATTCATGTCCAACACAAATTGAAGTAAAATCAAGTCTCCAACAACATGCATACTCATGGCATAGGCAAGAAATTGACATGCAATTTGATTCCAATCCAATTAAATCAACAATTAACATATATTTCATGCCATTAACACATCCAAGTGTCAAATTTTAAAAAATCACCATGAGTAAATCTAGGCCTAGTTTCGGCCAATGTAAGGATTTAAGGAAAATTTGATCCAATCAATTTTTTTTAACAATACAAGATGACCAAGTCAGAGATCATTTCATGTTTCGCGTCGTGACGTTATGGGTTGAGCATCGTGACATTGAACTTCCAAAAGCACTTCTTATTGCACTCAAAACAGGCCATTATCTTGTATCATCAAATCACAAAGTATACTCCCCTAATAATATCCATATATGATTGAACAAATGCTCTAATTTTACAATCTTTGAGTTAATAATTTCTCCCCAACATGCTAAGAAATTCACCTTTCATGCCTATTCCACACCTTAACATTATTTCGACAATTACTTAAGCTTAATCAATTTTAAACATCATCATAAACATGTATTGAGGCTTAATTTTTGCTCAACCTACTCAAATAACAAAGCCCCAATTTGTAGGGTTCCTAAGTACGAAAATGCAAGTGAATAATGGATGCTCATTTTCCTAAATAAGAAGAAGAACTAAGAAAAAGAAGCTTATTTGACTAAGAAAAGCTTGGGAATTCATCACCATTCCTTCAAAAATTTACTTAAGGAAGAAGAATATGGAAGAAATTTCTTGAACCTTGCTTACGTTTTTAGCTTGAGAAAGGGATGAGTGAATAGTGCCTTATTTATATGACAAATAGCAGATTTTTATAATGAATTGAGTGGCCCAAAATTTTCCACATCACTCAATTCTAGACCATGCTCAAAATTCACTATGCCACGCGAATCACAATTTTTGACTTAGTTTTGGTTTGATTTTGGAAAAATATTCAACGCGAAAGTTATAGGTCTCGGTCTTAACTTTGCGACGATATAAATTCATATAAATCAGAAATCGTATGAAAACTTTATGGGCCACATACTAAGGGCTATCCAGAATAGAACATAAAATAAATTCTGCATCGAACTGTAAAGAATTTATCGAATGTTCAAAAAGTAATTCGAGAGCACATACACACTTAAGCATGATTTGTATCATGTATTATGCCACCTATAACATAGTAGTCGATAAAATTACCAGGGTGTTACATTATTCTTCTTTTGGAAACTAACCATTAACTTTTCTTTTTTGCTCTCAATATTTTTAGAAAATGGCTAACTAAAAAATGACAATACAATTTCCCTATTTTTATTCCCTATGGCCGAAATTTTAGGCCCATTTTGGTCATTTACCAAGTTTAAATCTTGGTCCAAAATTTTACACACTTTTAATCTTATAAAAATAAAATTAATTATCCAATTTTGAATTAGTGGAATCCATGTGTCACACACACATGATTTGATCAATCACAATTAGCTCAATGTAAAGAATATGCCAAGAATATTTTTCTTCTAGAAGGCCAATTTAATTGATTTGAATTGTCATTCACTAAATGACAAAATAAGGTTATAAGAAAATATTCCAAGAATATTCTCTATTATCATGATTAATAATTAATTCAATTAACCATAATAAAATAAGTGTCAAAATTCAATAGACCATTAATGTGTATCTAATCAAATTATGTATCATATACTGATACATATTATTTAACACGCATGTGTAAATTTTTTATAATCCGAATTATCCATAATTAATTTTGTCCACGTGCTCAATGAGCATACTTCATATTGTGGGACTCTCTAAGTTCAAGTTTATCTATCACAGAAATAATTTCCGTGTTCGTAATTTGCCTACTCATAAATTACAACGACCACATATAATCGAGTTAACCATACAAGTTGAGATCATTGCATATATTTAATCCCTCTATCATAGACTATCCGAATTGTTACGAAGATATATAATGACATCAAATCTCCGCTATGAACAATTCTAATATGTCACTACATAATAGTTATTCTCTAAATAAATATTCGGAACTCTTTTCCCAGTATACCTCAGCCAATGATTTCAAAGAATCACTGATTAGATACTCAAATCAAGTACATTGGATTGAAAAATCCTATTTGGATACATCACCAGATATCATAAGTATCAATCCACACCCAACGAACATGCGGAAGTCTGATATTAAAAGATCATTGATGTGACAGCCATCAAAGTGTGGGGAATATCTTATACATCCACAATGGTATCTCAAGTCAAAAGAAGCTAATATGCTACTCGACTCGAGAAGATTCTTTTTGACATTGGTGCACCATGTATTAAGAATCTTCAAGCGAGTCATTTAGTATTTTTCCAATAAATACCTACATGTCTATATGAGTCTCACTAAGAATTATGGTTAAATGAGATGAACCATTGAAACTATTCTAATATATGACATATACCGGTCTCTCGGGTTTATTAATTGACCAGTATGTAAATCTTGACCAGGAACTATTTTAAGAATGAATCATGTTATAATGTTTCTCAGTGTCTGTTGCGTCACTTTTACAACTACATTACAATAACGCATTCTATGAACTATTCACATCTTTACCATTAAACCAAATATTATATTGATGAAACTACTAAATTTTATTTATAATAAAACATAAATATACAATGTATTTAAAATAAATAAATCTAAAATTGGCGCGCTGAGCACAAACTTTAATAATTTCTACCATTTGCTCTAGTGCCAATATTGATGGTATCTAATACCTGCCACATCCACATGCCTATTTACAACACCCCACCAGAGAAGGGCTGCTATCGGCAGGAGACATGATAAACCCATCTCTGTAAGCCTTCAAATTTACAGAAAAATGGACATGATGTATCCTAAAACTTGATAACCTAGATCACAATCCAACATCAAAACGAAACCTGAATAAAACATCAAATATACAAAAGAACCTCAGGTCCACACAAAACATATCAAGCTCAAAATCAACAAAACTTAAGGGCTCCGTGCCCACAACATCATAAGCAAATCAAAACTTTTACTTAATAAATACAAAACAGTATGCTCAACATGATGAATAACATAATAATCATAGACCCTAAACCTCTAAATCTTTTCCCAAGACACTTACAAGGGTGAATGCAACTTGGGTGATCCGCGTCTCAAGCATGACTTTCAAAGCTGAAGTGGTTGACCAGTCTGGAAGCCAACCTGCAAAACTAGCAAACCGGTTTGGTGTGAGTTATAAAACTCAATAAGTAACCATGCTCGTACTACAAAAAAAACATACAAGTCAAACATATCAGAAGCTTTTCAGGATTATCAAGTTGTTACGAGTTCAGATTTATCAACTTTAAATATCCTCTATTCTTTACACATGGAAAATCCTCATATTCATATGTTTATATATGTGCTAATCTAATAGCCAAACATCCAAAGAACACAAGGCAAAGATTTGAATTTCACAGAGTACGTCACTTAACATTGAATCCATTTCAATCACATGAAACATGAAGTCACATTTCTACACTTTATCACGAGTAAGCATCTTTGAAATATCATCAAATCGGTAAGTCAAACAAACTTTATTCAATTCAAAATAAACTTTCTTCAATTTGATATACAATTTCAGAATCTTACTTGGAGACATGTCTAGCATTAAAAGCTTACAAACACATTCAGTTTGTTAATATATTTACCCGACTTTACAGAATTCCTTATGTTAAAGTGATCATCACAAAAGTTGTTCGTCTCGGAAAAATGAGTCCAATGGTTCAAGAATAAGCTCAATCGGAGTTCTTTTACTATTTTTATAGCAGAAACAGTAAATTATCCACGTATAAAAATATAACCAGGAATCACGTAACCAGTTCTCAAAACCACGGGTTTTCCAACGTGATGAAGCTTCACTTTAAAACATTCCGACCTATTTTATAACACATAAGCTCTTATTTTCGATTATCATCCAGTTACAAAAGCCTAAACTTTAATTCGGAAACCTTTCATAACTTTTCCGAAAACTCGGGATATTCATTATCGTATATTCTAGGAGGTAAGGCATTCGTAAGTGGGTCTGCTATATTGTCATCTCTAGGTATCTTGCATGTGACAAAGTCTCCTTGAGCAATGATCTCACGAATAATGTGGCACATTCATTCCATATGCATCGACTTTTGATGTTCTCTCAGTTCATTTGCTTGTGCAACAACACCACTATTATCACAAAACAATAAGATCGAATCCTCGATGCTTGGGACAACTCTCAACTATGTGATAAATTTTCTAATCCATACAAATTCCTTTACAGCATCAGATGTCGTAATATATTCCGCCTCAGTGGTGGAGTACTTTGTAAATCATTACTTTGAACATTTCCAATAGATTACGACATTATTAAGAGTAAATACAAGACCTGATGTAGACTTTCTATCATCAATATCTAACTGAAAGTCAAAATTCTGTATACCCTGGAATATGTAAATCCCCACCTCAATAAATAAGAAACTTATCCTTAGTACCTTTAAGATACTTGAGGATATGTTTAATGGCCATTGATGAGTGGTAATTATATCACTATTTCCCACTTATTGACCTAATATTTTGTATAGTTTCTGGAGTTTTGTGAATATTTTGATGTGTTTTGTGTTATTTTATAGATAAATAAAGTTTCAGGACTCTCTGGAGGTGATTTGGGGCTAAAATAGTGAAAATTAGACAAAAGGGCATTTTCGTAATTCTGCGTGTCGCGATGCGCAAACCTATGGCGTCACGACGCCTAACGTACGCCGAACAGTGCTAACGTGCGCCGGGTCCACAAGTCAAAATCTGAGAAAATTTTGACTTTGCTAACGTGCGTCGTGCCACGTGTCACCATCACAGCTGATCTGCTAACATGTGCCGTGACACGTGTCATCATCTTATTGTGCCGACAGTCACCATCGCCATATGTCGCCACGTGTCACTTCACCTGTCAGCCATGTCATCGTCCACATCACCGATTGACCGAGTCAAAATGCCACGTCATCACAGCGTGCCACGTGTTATCATTCTATGGTGCCGACAGTCACAATCGCCACGTGTCGCCACATCAGCGCCACGTCAGCTCAATTATTGACTCACTTATCTGCAATTGACATGTGGCAGATAAGAATCTGAAATCAGCCAATCACGAACCGCCACGTGTCACAATAATTGAGTCCCAACCACCTTGCCACATGTCACCTTATAACCTTATCCAGAATCTAAAGCTGACGAACCAGAAGCTGCCACGTCGACAAAATGCGCGTCGCGACGCCGACCCCCTACTGACGCCTATAAATAGAGCTCGAAATTTCAGTTTCAGATGTACCTTCCTCTCTGAATTCTCTGATGTAAATATGAAGTTTTCTATCTAGTTTCTTTTAATTTTAGTTTTATAATTAATTTTTAATTACGTTCTGTAATAATAGTAATTTACTTTCTTTACTTTTTACAGTTTTTACTATTCACCATGAGGAGGTAACTTCCCCCAGCTAGGGTGAAAGGTAATTATTTTACTGTTACTATTTAGATTAATCTCCCTTAAATATAATATATTCACTATTTAAAATATTGACTTAAAAAGGATACCGCTATATTGGTCGGTTGGTAATTCATTTTAATCTGGTTTAAACCTGACTAATCAAGGATACCGCCAGATTGGCCGGTTGGTAATTAAATTTTCTTACCGCCTATATGGCAGGTTTATTTTGATTCCGCCTTTATGGCTGGTTGGACTTAATTTGACTTAACGAGGTTACCGCCTATATGGACTGTTGGTAAAATAATCACAAGTTAATATATTATATTAAGGGAGATATCTAAATAGTAAATAGTAAAAGTTGATCCTTTTACCTTAGCATTTTATTTTATTGTAATTTACTTTTCGGCTTTTACTTTACTGCAATTACTTTTCAACATTTTTACTTTATGTCTTTTACTTTTATCTTTTTAGTAGCCCTAGTTATGTGTCGTAACTAAGTTAGTTATCTGGGGTTGTGATGAATTCTAATATCACCGGTTTATAAGGGGTTATTTTATAGTTTGGGTAATTTAAAGGTTTACTTATTAAGTCTTAAGTTTAATGCTTCTTGTTGTCTGATCACCAATAAGATTGATGTGGTAAATCTAAAATAAACTTGACAAAGGAATTTTAGGTTTAAACCTTAGACTTAATAGCCCACGATCTTCCTTGAGGATAGATAACCCTTTAATAGATTTCCTTACAGGATAGACATATACCTGTCGGGCGGGGGTAGCCATAATTGGAACTTAAACTTAATGAATCCAGATAATTTGGTTGACATAGACATATGGTTCAATTGGGTTAAACTGGGTATTTGCGTCTGACCATCGACAGAGGCTTTCGCATAATTTAGTGTTCCAGGTTAGTAAACCGATTTATTACACAAACATGAAATAACCACTTCATCTTTTAAAAAGATATTAGAAAGATTCACTACCCTAGATAGTTTTTAATATTGAATTTTCTTAAACCTAATTTTGTGCAATTTTATTTACTTGTTTTTAAATTTAAAATTATCACCATTTCAAATCAATCAATCAACCTGTTAGATACTAGTAATCATTTGACCTCATAAAATTAATAGATTAGGTATTAAGTCCTCGTGGGATCGATATTTTTATACTACTTGAACGATACGTGCGCTTGCGTTATACGTGTGTGTTTATGCCGGTCAGCCATCCAATGGTCGTTATCTGGATTAGCCTGATACCTGCTAGTAACACTTACTACATGGCTAATATCAGGTATTGTACACAACATGACATACATAATGCTTCCTAAGAATAATGCATATGGTTGACTAGACATTTTAGTCATTTCATCTTTCGTTTGAGGACACATCTTCATCGAAAGATGAATTCCATATCGAAAAGGTATGTTAGCAATTTTATAATTGCTAAAGTTATACCTATCTAAGATCTTATCTATGTACGAGGAATGGGATAGCCCAATCAACCTTTTTTCTCTATCTCTATAAAATATTATACCAAGTATATAAGAGGCCTCTCCCAGATCCTTCATGGAGAATTTCTTATAGAGATATGCCTCAACGCTCTCCATTATCCCAAAATCATTCCTAATTATCGATATCATCAACATAAAGCACCAAGAACACTACCATGCTCCCACTAACCTTCTTATAAACACAAGGTTCTTCTTCATTTTTGAGAAAATCAGACAATCTGATTACCTCATAAAAATGAAGATTCCAACTCCACGATGCTTGTTTAAGTCCATAAATGGAATTTTTAAGCTTACAAACCAAGCCTAAATTTTGGCTGGAAACAAAACCCTCTGGTTATTCCATATAGATTTCTTCATCAAGAAATCCATTAAGAAAAGCCGTTTTGACATTCATTTTTTAAATATCATAATCATAGTAAGCAGAGAAAACCATTGAAATCTTAATAGATTTTAGTATCACTATGGTGAAAAGGTTTTATCATAGTCCACACCTGACCTCTGAGTGTAACCTTTAGCAACCACTTGGGCCTTGAAGGTTTCAACATTCCCATCAGACCCTCGTTTCCATTTGTAAACCCATTTACAACCAACATGAACAATTCTTTCAGGAAGCGGGACCAAGTTCCAAACTTGATTCTGATACATGGAGTCTAATTCGGATTTCATGGCTTCATGCCACTTAGTGGAGTCAATGTCTAACATTGCTTCTTTGTAGGTACATGGATTAGTCTCTTTTATAAGGAGTACATCTATACTCTTGTCTTATATCAAATATAAGAGATCATGAGGTCTCGATATCCTAGTGGACCTACAGAGAGTGGAAGTAGAAGGTTATGCATCTACCTAAATTTTTGGTTCCTCTATCAGTCTGTCATCTACAGGTTGAACTTTATCAAGCTTAACCCTCTTATGATTACCACCTTCTTCCAAGAATTCTTCCTCAAGAAATCTAGAGAATCAATCTATGAAAAATTCAGATGCTCAGGATTATATAATTAATATCCTTTTGAATTCAAAAGATATCCAAGAAACGTAAGCTTTAGCCCTCGAGGCAAAAATTTATCATGCTATGTCACTATGACATATGCATGGCAGCCCCAAATCCTAACATAATTAAGTTTCAGTTTCCTACAAATCCATATCTTATATGAAGTAGTAGGAACAACAACTTTAGAGGGGACCCTATTCAGTAGACGTGCATTAGTTAGAAGAGTATAGCCCCTAAAAAGTAAGGCATATCGATAAAGCTCAACGTAGATCAGACCGTATCCAATAAAATTTGATTTCTCATTTTAAATACCCCATTGTGCCATGGAGTACCTGAAGAAGTATATTAAGTGAGAATCCCATTCTCTTTAAGATACTATGTGAACTCGCTACTCATATATTCACCACCTCGATCTGATCGAAGACATTTGATGAATTTACCAGTCTATTTTCAACTTCATTTTGGAATTCATTGAACCTTTCAAAGGTCATTGATTTATGTTTCATTAGATAAACATAACCATATTGCGAAAAATCATCAGTATAGGTCACTAAGTATGAATATCCACTGTGATTAGTATGAAAAATAGGACCACATACATCACTATATACGAGTTCAAATAGGTCAAAGGTTTGATGTTTGATAAGTGTGATTTATACCCACTTATTCATACATTCTTAGCTTATTATTTGTTAGGTTTCGTGCAATTTTACATGTTTTTAGTTTTTTATTTTATTTTATTGATAGGAAGTATTAGAGTATGGATCTTGAGGCAAACATACGTGTTTTGGGAGCTTAAGGATGCAAAGGAAGCAAGCAGTGAAGGAAAATACACAAAATATGTAAAAATACACATCATGGCATGGAAATTTGTGTTGCGACGCCAATTCTGCTGTTGCAACGCCACCAGTCATGAAAAAAACACCATTTGTCCAAAGAAGTTGGTGTTGTGATGCCACTTCTGGCGACGTGACACCTTGGATAAATTTCAGCATCATAAGAAATCAGTTTTCTACATGTAGGAGGACTCCAAGACTTCCATATAAATATATAAGTGCGTCCAAAATCATAGCAAATGAGAATTAGGCACAACTAGAGAGCTTTAAACACATAATTTAGAGAGATCCAATGAGGGGATACAAGAGCATGTAGAGGAGATGAATGTGGTGACGTCCGAAGATGAAGGATTCGATTTGGGTTTTATATTATAGTTTCTTTCTTCAAACTCTTATGATGTTCAATACGTTCTTGACTCCGTTTTCATTGTTATTTTTTTAGTCATGAACTAATTTTCTTATTATAGAGGATAATGTAGCCTATGCTTGAACCTATATGTTGATTACCAAATAATTATTATAAAGTTTTAATTTAGTTTATTTATATTTTCTTGTGTTTAATATTTCTGGTTTATTGGCCACAAATTATATGATTTATAATCCATCACTCATGAGATGAGATTTTGAATAGGATTTAGAAAATATAACCTAGGAATTTTATAGAGTTTGTGAGGCCTATTATTCATTTGAAGTCGTTAATAAGGAATCACAAAGCATAATGAATTGTTAATTACTAGATTTTTATAGGGATATCAAAGTCAGTAATTAAAAATATTTTCACTCGGCACTCAGGAGAGAGAGTAGAATAATTTAGGATTCTTGACTTATAAACTAAGACATTGAGTAATAATTGATAGGCATACCAAATACATAGGGGATAGCTAGGTTAAATCAGACTCTAGAATTTATATCTTCATGATCTTTCTTAATTAAATCGTTTTGACTAGCAGATTCAGAAATGGCCAGCAGTGACAGCTCTCGTGTAGATCAGTTGGAAACCACCGTGAACAAGATGGTAGAAAAACTACAGAATCTGACTAATTATTGCCAACTTAACGACATCTCAAGCAGCGGGGGTGAAACTAGTGAGAGGAGGCATAAGGAGACTGAAAATAGGGGAACTGAAGAAATCCCCACTTTGGATGATGACATGGCCGAGTATGATACGGGTAGGATAGCTAATTCCTAAGTTGAGCTCCAAAAGCTAAAGGAACAAATGGAGTCAGTTACCCAAAAGATGAATGGTAAACATAAAGACCTCTTAGATTATAGTGCCATGGCCTTCAAGGAACAACTATCTTTCGAGTTCAAAATGCCAGATATGACCAATTTCAATGGGAACGGAGACCTCAAGGTTCACCTCTATCAATATGTGTCTATGATGAATGCTACTGGCCTGTCTGAGCTCCAAATTCTAAAAATATTTGCATGTCTCTTAAACGAGCACTGGTGGTATGGTTCCGCAGCCTGGAAATGAAGATGAAAGATGACTGGAAGACACTGGCGAAGGTATTCCTTACCCAATTTTTCACAGATCTAGATCTAGATCCATCACTTCGAGATTTAGAAAACACAAAGCCAAAGCCAAAAAAAAAATCAAAGATTACTTGGATCATTGGAGAAGCCAGTTATTGTAATGCAGACATGGACCTCGAAGAAAAACCAAATCAAGATGATCATCAAGGGTAATAGACCCTCCATCCACAGTAGATTAAGAAAAATGACCTTCATGATAACAAGCCTTTGGCAGTTGAATGAGACTTTCATGAATATATAAGAATAGGAAGTAGAGTACATAAAGCTTTATGGCCAAAGGCAATATAAAAAGAGTAATGGAGAAGGCTCAGGAATAACAGAAATGAAAACCTTTTAGAAGAGACATTTCTCTAACTTAGGAAAATTGATGTCCATTGTTTTGAATAAGCTTGAGAAACAAGGCTTACTGGAGTGACTAGATCCAAAACCATTGCTGAACCTAGTACCTCTCTACTTCAACTTGAACCAATACTGCCATTTCCACCAGTCCCTAAGGTATGAGACAGGTAGATGTGCCAGCTTTGGACATGAGATCCAGAATCTAATCGACACTGGCAGAATATCAAATCCTGAAAAAGCCCTGGCCATGCAGTAATCGGATTCCAAATCATCGTATTTACATATTTACTTTTCATCGTGTAATGGTTTTTTTTTCAAATGAAATAAATTTGGTTTTGTAAAATTTAATGTCTCTAAAAAAACAAGCATGTCTAACTCCTTAAAACAATTCCTTAACTTTGGAATCACCAGCAAAATGCCACCTAAAATATTACGCAGTAAAACTGGCACTTAGGATTGCGCTGCCTACTTAGAAAGAATTCATGCTGGCATAAATCGTTGAGATGGTCAAAGTACCAAACACTTAATTGATTCCATTCCAAATTTAAGGCTAAGATGACATTAAGTTAAGGAGAAGACGCAAGAAAAAAGAAAGGAAAAAAAAGAAGAAGAATGGGTGAATCCCATGAAAATATGCTCTGCTGTTTGGATTGTTAGTAACCATAATTATCGGGAACCCACAAGTAATTTTACATTAAACGACAACTCAAATATTGAGTATGCAAAGAAACTTGATTTAGTGAAATTATCGAGTAACCAATGGCTCGCATCACCTATGTGAAGTCTTTACGTCAAAAGATAATTTGACGAATTAGGAAGCTATGGATGGAGCTAAGCCCTATATAAAAATAACTATAGAGAAATTTTAGAATCTTGTAGATCACTAACTAAGTGTTAGATTACTGTGACTAAAGTGTGGGGACACAAAAATCGGTGACGCTGTTCCAGGCTCGCGGCCCTGTCGGGAGTACGGAATAGCCCGCGGGGGACTAAACTGGAGAATAAAGGAGTCGCCACCCGGTGTGAACCGGGAAAATGATTTAAGAGGCCGCACTCACCCCTCGCAAGGGAAGACCTCAAAACCATTGGGTTCAGAATGGTCCCTTACTTATGCCACTTGTAATGAAATGATTTATGCAATAACTTAACCGAATCTACACAACATATATATTCAAGAATAACCTAGATCTAGTTCGCATTCATAAAAGTAAATCCTATATCTAAGTTTGCATGCTTTAAAAGTAAGTCATCATAACGGCAAACACACAATAACACACAATAATCTCATGAGCATATTGAATTATTAAACAAAAAAAAAAATAACAACCTAAAACTTAAACGTGAATTAAATTCTTAATGCGAAAGCAAATTACTAAATCATGCATAAAGAAATATCATACTAACAACTAAATCATGCTTAGAAAGATAACATACTAACGACTAAATAGATAACATACTAGCGACTAAATCATGCTTAAACACAAGGTTGGATGAAACGAAATATGTGTGTCTCTCAAGTACTACGTGGAGTTGTTTCCCAAGTACAGACCGCACCACCGTCCAATCAGATTTGGCTACGGAATTTACGTCTGGGTTTCCATCTGATATACCGCAAGAGAGAACACATATTCCATTCATCCGAAAGTCATATCATACACCAATCCACAATACTCATGCGAAGTAAAATAAGAAAATAAATAAAAATAAAGGAGAATAAATAGAAAAAGGGTGCCCTTAGGTCTAACCTCTTAAGTCGTCTCTCGGAAGTACGGTACGCGGTTGTCGGAAGGGTTGATGCTTCGTAATTCCTCCGGTTCACTGGTTCAACATTTTCCTTCACTGTTATGCTATTTGGGCTGCTGTTTTACTTCGTTTTGTGACTGTTGCTGGTCACTGTTTTGGCTTATTATTTTGCGGTAATTAGCTGCTGTTTTCAGTGCAGTTTTCGGTGGTCAGGGGCTCTGTTTTCAGTGTAGTTTTTGATGGTCAGGGGGTGGGTTTTCAGTGTAGTTTTTGGTGGTCCTAAGGGTGATGTGTGGATTGTTTATTCGGTGAATGTGAGGCAGTTTGTGAGGCTGTTTGTGGCGTTGATTTAAGCAGTGTGTGAGGGGAGCTTTGGCGTTGATTTAGGGGTTGTTGTGGGGGATGTTCGGGGATTGTTTTTGAGTGATTTATTCGCTATTTTTGGCTTGGTCTGGTTTAGCAGTTTGATGAGGGTTGACCTGTGTGTATTGCATTCGGCTTAATGTGGGGCTATGTTAGTTGTTGTCGGTGTGCTAGGTGTCTATATGGTAGGTTGTTTGCCGAGTGTACGTGTCTTATGTGTGTGCGTGAGTGTCTTTGGTCGGTGATGTCGGTGGCTGGACTGTTTTGTGAGAGAGAGAAGGTGCGTCTTAGGGTTTGTGGCCAAGAAGAAAGAAAGAGAGTTCGACTAGGGTTTTTTACCGAGAGTGAAGGGTGTCGAGTGCATGGGAGAGGAGTTGGCTGTTTGCTCGGGTGCATGACTCAAGGGCTGGATGCGTGATTAGGGTTCTTTCATGTGTTTGTTTGTTTTGTATATGCCGATGATGATGAGTGAGATGAGGACGTGTGGTGATGAGGGGCGTGTGTGCTTACGTGATGAAGGTTTGTGTGTGTTTATTTGGCGCAGGTGTGAGACGAGAGAGAGAGGGAGTGGCGTGAAGCTTAGGGGTTATTTCTCTTTTGTGAGTAGATGTGAGAATGAGCTAGGGGTTTCAAGGTTGGGTTTAGGCTTCTTTTTAGGCAAAGGTTGGGGTTTTACCTTGTGCGAATAGGGAAAGGATTTGTGTAATTATGAGAGGTATCTTTAATTTGTGTATCATAAGGAAATGATATCTTTAATTAGGAAGATGATTTGTTTTAGTTAGGAAGATGATTATTGGGATTTGATTTGATTCATTTAGTTTAGGCATGTGATTTAATTTAATTAGGAATGTGATTTATGAGATTTGATTTGATTTATTTAATTTAGGAATGTGATTTATTTTGATTTAATTTAATTTTTGACATGTGTTTTAAATATTTTAATTATTATTGGATGTGATTTAATGGGCTTGGGCTAGGTGGGCGTGTGGCTTTGGTTTTGGGCTAGGGATTTGTTTTGAAACAGAGGTCCAACAAGCAAACCCGACGCTTAAGCAAACGAATTAAATCCAACAAGGTGTCAATTTTGAATTTTTCCCTTCCGACGTCGTCTTCCCCCCGACTTCCACAATTTAAGAGGTAGTGTCTCCGTGTGAGACTCATCATCGGGACTTATATGCAAAAATGCAGTGCTTACAGTCGCCCCCACTTTGATGGGACTTGTGCAGTGTGTGACAATGACAATTCTATCAAAGTTATGCAATAAATTTTTACTTACCTGGCTCGCCAGCTGCCACCTGACTTGCCTGCTGCTTCGAATTAAGTTGATCTGGTGGTCCATTTTCGAACTGTGCTCCATTTTTGGAGCGCCATTTTCGGCATCTGTTGTGTGTGCTCTATTTTTGGAGAGCCATTTTAGGCACCTGTTGTATGTGCTCTATTTTTGGAGCGCCATTTTCGGCATCTGTTGTGTGTGCTCCATTTTGGAGCGCCATTTTCGACATCTGTTGTGTGTGCTCCATTTTGGAGCGCCATTTTCGGCATCTGCTGTGTGTGCTCCATTTTGGAGCGCCATTTTCGGCATCTGCTGTGTGTGCTCCATTTTGGAGCGCCATTTTCGGCATCTGCTGTGTGTGCTCCATTTTAGAGCGCCATTTTCGGCATCTGCTGTGTGTGCTCCATTTTGGAGCGCCATTTTCGGCATCTATTGTGTGCTCCATTTTGGAGCGCCATTTTCGGCATCTGCTGTGTGTGCTCCATTTTGGAGCGCCATTTTCGGCATCTGTTGTGTGTGCTCCATTTTGGAGCACCATTTTCGGCATCTGTTGTGTGTGCTCCATTTTGGAGCACCATTTTCGGCATCTGCTTTGTGTGCTCAATTTTGGATTGCCATTTTCGGCATCTGTTGTGTGTGCTCCATTTTGGAGCGCCATTTTCGGCATCTGTTGTCTGTGCTCCATTTTGGAATGCCATTTTCGGCATTTGATGTGATAGTTGTCCCTTTTCGAACTGTGCTCCATTTTGGAGCGCCATTTTCGGCGTCTGATGTGGTAGTGGTCCATTTCCGAACTGTGCTGTGTGAGAATGTGGCTCATTTTTGAACCATTATTTGATGAGAGGTGGTCCTTTTTTGAACCAATACTTGATGAGATGGTCTTTTCCACTACAAACCTGCGAACACAAAACAAAAATTGCATGTATGTGATATGTATGCATGTATGCATGGATATGTTTCCTGTTCCGATGGGTTAGGCCTTCCTTGTGCTCCTCGGTGCTTCTCGCCTACAAAAGTCTTTGGTCGCCCCCAGGGTCTGCTCATAGTTCCTTTTTGTCGATTCTCTCTTGGTGATTGCTCAGTTTCCTTTAGTCTCATTGCTCAAGTTCTCGATAAATCCCTTATTTGTGGGGTGGTTGACTAGTCGCCCCCAGACTCGATTTAGCTTTTTGCTCTTCGTTGCTTGCACTTGGCCAAAGTAGATCATGTGATGTGACGTTCCAAAACTACTGATGATTTGGGCCTCGACCCTGGGACTCATCCCCAAACCTGATACCGATGCTGATGTGGGCCTCAACCCTGGGACTCATCCCAAAACTGATACTGATGTGGGCCCCGCCCCCAAACTGATACTGATGTGGGCCCCGCCCCCAAACTGATACTGATGTGGGCCTCACCCTAGACTGATACTGATGCGGGCCTCGCCCCCAAACTGATACTGATGTGGGCCTCGCCCCAGACTGATACCGATGTGGGCCTCGCCCCAGACTGATACTGATGCGGGCCTCGCCCCCAAACTGATACTGATGTGGGCCTCGTCCCAGACTGATACTGATGTGGGCTTCACCCCCAGACTGATACCGATGTGGGCCTCGCCCCAGACTGATACTGATGCGGGTCTCTTTCTTTTTTCTTTTTTTTTTCTTTTGAACTTTTTTGTTTTTCTTTTTTTTCTTTCTTTCTCTTTTTCTGACACACATACCCTTTAAGGTAGCATTTCTCCTCATGGTGGTCCTAATACTCACCCATGGGTAGCTTCACGCTTATCGGTTATAGGTGGTCTATTTTTTCTTTTTTCTTTTCAGAGACTTTTCTTCGTTTCGAACCATATCATATATCGTAAACCAGGATGGACATCTAGGGAAACGGTCATTCATTGATTCGCCATCTCTTCAACTAGTCATCTTGCCGACCACTCAGGCTTCCACTACTAAGATCCCGTAATTAAGTGCTCGTGAGTCTAGTCGAGATCAACTACTCAGAATATCGGACGAGAGTATCTCTCGCACTTATCGTTTCTAAGGATTCACCCCAAAGCAAATAATGTCATCGCCGGACTTATGCCTAACTATTAGGGACTTAAAAACAAATAATTTTTTTTTCTTTTTTTTAGGCCCCCCCAATGGTCTTTTTATCCGTACCGTAAAATTTTCTGTTTCTCGGTTTCTTTTTTTCCCCGACATCCAGGTTTGCTAAACTATTCTTGACGAGTCTTCTTTTATCCCTAACCCAACAGATATCTATGATGGCTTTTAAGACACAATGGTTAACATGATGCGTGTATGCATGAGATGCATGAAATGTGTGTGATGCATGGAATATATAAGTCGGCCCATTATCATTTTAAAGCATTCAATCATACTATTGCGAGGTGCAAACTTGTCACAGTTGAAAAGGCCCAACAGGTTTACACTTTTACGATAACATGGCTAAACAACTTCAAATGATAAAAGGCCTAAACACGAAATGGCCCATGGGCATTTTAGAAGCTTTTGGCCCAATTGCCATAAAGCACAGACTCGTCCCAGTTTAAATGGCCCAACAAGCCCATACCTCATGATAAAAGGTCCAACTGGATCCAAATGACGATGGTCCTAAACGCAAACATAAATGAGTAGTTTCTATTGGTCCTACAACTACAGTTCATATGTCGATTTATAGGGGTATAAACAAAGGCTCTCGTCGACGAAGGATTGCCTACAACTAGGTCTCCCCACTCAAGGGTCCGAGCGACCAAGTGAGCGCACCTTTTTTTATACACTAAGGTACGTGCCAACGAGTTATGGTGCGTGACTGACTGTCAAATGGATTTCCCATTGTAGATTCCCCAGAGGGAGGGTGGAGCGAACTCTCTTAAATACTCAAGCCTCTTAGGCTCTTATCGCCTTAGTGACAAGAATAAACAATAAGTCCTCCAAATTAGTCTGTCACAGTGAGCTGCGGGTAATGATTATCTAGGTGCCTTCACAGCTTTTCCTTATAGAAAGGTATTGAATGAAGGAAGACACCAAACCATTACCTAGCTTTAATAATGCCTTTGATTAAACTTTTTTTTTACCCACGGTAGACACAGTTAACTAAAGCACAAATCACAATCACTACAAGACATTATTTCGGGGTCGATTCTCTTTCCCCAGTGGAGTCGCCAGACTGTAGGACACATAAATTGGCGACGCTGTTCCAGGCTTGCGGCCCGGTCAGGAGTACAGAATAGCCCGCGGGGGACTAAACCGAAGAATAAAGGAGTCGCCACCTGGTGTGAACCGGGAAAATGATTTAAGGCCGCACTCACCCATCGCAAGGGAAAACCTCAAACCGTTGGGTTCGGAATGGTCCCTTACTTATGCCATTTGTAATGAAATTATTTGTGCAATAACTTAACCGAATCTATACAACATATATATTCAAGAATAACCTAGATCTAGTTCGCATTCATAAAAGTAAATCCTATATCTAAGTCTGCATGCTTTAAAAGTAAGTCATCATAACGGCAAACACACAATAACACACAATAATCTCATGAGCATATTGAACTATTTAACAAAAAATAAATAAATAACAACCTAAACTTAAACGTGAATTAAATTCTTAATGCGAAAGCAAATTACTAAATCATGCATAAGGAAATATCATACTAACAACTAAATCATGTTTAGAAATAGATAACATACTAAGGACTAAATAGATAACATACCAGCGACTAAATCATGCACAAACACAAGGTTAGATGAAACGAAATATGTGTGTCCCTCAAGTAGTACGTGGAGTTGTTTCCCAAGTACAGACCGCACTACCGTCCATTCGGATTCGGCTACGGAATTTACGTCTGGGTTTCCATCCGATATATCGCAAGAGAGAACACATATTCCGTTCATCCGAAAGTCATATCATATACCAATCCACAATACTCATGCGAAGTAAAATAAGAAAATAAATAAAAATAAAGGAGAATAAATAGAAAAAGTGTGCCCTCAGGTCTAACCTCTTAAGTCGTCTCTCGGAAGTGCGATACGCGGTTGTCTGAAGGGTTGATGCTCCGCAATTCCTCCGGTTCACTAGTTCAACGTTTTCCTTCGCTGTTTCGCTGTTTGGGCTGCTGTTTTACTCCATTTTGCCACTGTTTCTGGTCACGGTTTTGGTTTACTGTTTTGCGGTAATTAGGGGCTGTTTTCAGTGCAGTTTTTGGTGGTCAGGGGCTGTATTTTCAGTGCAGTTTTTGGTGGTCAGTGGGTGGGTTTTCAGTGCAGTTTTCGGTGGTCCTAAGGGTGATGTGTGGACTGTTTTATTCGGTGAATGTGAGGCAGTTTGTGAGGCTGTTTGTGGTGTTGATTTAAGCAGTGTGTGAGGGGAGCTTTGGCGTTGATTTAGGGCTGTTGTGGGGGATGTTCGGAGACTATTTCTGAGTGATTTATTCGCTGTTTTTGGCTTGGTCTGGTTCGGCAGTTTGATGAGGGTTGACTTGTGTGTATTACATACGGCTTAATGGGGGCTATGTTGGTTGTTGTCGGTGTGCTAGGTGTCTATATGGCAGGCTGTTGCCGAGTGTACGTGTCTTATATGTGTGTCGTGAGTGTCTTTGGTCGGTGCTGTCGGTGGCTGGACTGTTTTGTTAGAGAGAGAATGTGCATCTTAGGGTTTGTGGCCATGAAGAAAGAGAGAGAGTTCCACTAGGGTTTGCTACCGAGAGTGAAGGGTGCCGAGTGCATGGGAGAGGAGTTGGCTGTTTGCTCGGGTGCATGACTCAGGGGCTGGATGCGTGATTAGGGTTTTTTCATTTATTTGTTTGTTTTGTATATGCCGATGATGATGAGTGAGATGAGGACGTGTGGTGATGAGGGGCGTGTGTGCTTACGTGATGAAGGTTTGTGTGTGTTTATTTGGCGCAGGTGTGAGGCGAGAGAGATAGGGAGTGGCGTGAAGCTTAGGGTTTATTTCTCTTTTGTGAGTAGATGTGAGAATGAGCTAGGGGTTTCAAGGTTGGGTTTAGGCTTCTTTTTATAGGCAAATGTTGGGGTTTTACCTTGTGCGAATAGGGAAAGGATTTGTGTAATTATGGGGGGTATCTTTAATTTGTGTATCATAAGGAAAATATATCTTTAATTAGGAAGACGATTTGTTTTAGTTAGGAAGATGATTATTGGGATTTGATTTGATTTGATTTAGTTTAGGCATGTGATTTAATTTAATTAGGAATGTGATTTATGAGATTTGATTTGATTTATTTAATTTAGGAATGAGATTTATTTTGATTTAATTGGATTTGATTTAATTTAATTTTTGACATGTGTTTTAAATATTTTAATTATTTTTGGATGTGATTTAATGGGCTTGGGCTAGGTGGGCGTGTGGCTTTGGTTTTGGGCTAGGTTGGTGTGTGGCTTTGGTTTTGGGCTAGGGATGTGTTTTGAAATAGAGGTCCAACAAGCAAACCCGACGCTTAAGCAACGAATAAAATCCAAGAAGGTGTCAATTTCTGACTTTTCCCTTCCGACGTCCGTTTCCCGCGACTTCCACAATTTAAGAGGTAGTGTCTCCGTGTGAGACTCATCATCGAGACTTATATGCAAAAATGCAGTGCCTACATAAAGGAATGAAAAAATG